>QVTF01011598.1:0-147093 GCA_003573665.1 Oxygymnocypris stewartii | reverse complement strand
GTAAACACTCCTCTGAATATAACTATAATATCTATACTGATCACCTGCGTGCTGATATTACCATAACCCTCACCTGCAGGTAAACACTCCTCTGAATATAACTATAATATCATATACTGATCACCTGCGTGCTGATATTACCCATAACCCTCACCTGCAGGTAAACACCCTCTGAATATAACTATAATATCATATACTGATCACCTGCGCGCTGATATTACCCATAACCCTCACCTGCAGGTAAACACCTCTGAATATAACTATAATATCATATACTGATCACCTGCGCGCTGATATTACCCATAACCCTCACCTGCAGGTAAACACTCCTCTGAATATAACTATAATATCATATACTGATCACCTGCGTGCTGATATTACCCATAACCCTCACCTGCAGGTAAACACTCCTCTGAATATAACTATAATATCATATACTGATCACCTGCGTGCTGATATTACCCATAACCCTCACCTGCAGGTAAACACACCTCTGAATATAACTATAATATCATATACTGCACCTGCGTGCTGATATTACCCATAACCCTCACCTGCAGGTAAACACACCTCTGAATATAACTATAATATCATATACTGCTCACCTGTGCTGATATTACCCATAACCCTCACCTGCAGGTAAACACACCTCTGAATATAACTATAATATCATATACTGCTCACCTGTGCTGATATTACCCATAACCCTCACCTGCAGGTAAACACACCTCTGAATATAACTATAATATCATATACTGATCACCTGCGTGCTGATATTACCCATAACCCTCACCTGCAGGTAAACACTCCTCTGAATATAACTATAATATCATATACTGATCACCTGCGCGCTGATATTACCCATAACCCTCACCTGCAGGTAAACACTCCTCTGAATATAACTATAATATCATATACTGATCACCTGTGTGCTGATATTACCCATAACCCTCACCTGCAGGTAAACACTCCTCTGAATATAACTATAATATCATATACTGATCACCTGCGTGCTGATATTACCCATAACCCTCACCTGCAGGTAAACACACCTCTGAATATAACTATAATATCATATACTGATCACCTGTGTGCTGATATTACCCATAACCCTCACCTGCAGGTAAACACACCTCTGAATATAACTATAATATCATATACTGATCACCTGTGTGCTGATATTACCCATAACCCTCACCTGCAGGTAAACACCTCTGAATATAACTATAATATCATATACTGATCACCTGTGTGCTGATATTACCCATAACCCTCACCTGCAGGTAAACACACCTCTGAATATAACTATAATATCATATACTGATCACCTGTGTGCTGATATTACCCATAACCCTCACCTGCAGGTAAACACACCTCTGAATATAACTATAATATCATATACTGATCACCTGTGTGCTGATATTACCCATAACCCTCACCTGCAGGTAAACACACCTCTGAATATAACTATAATATCATATACTGATCACCTGTGTGCTGATATTACCCATAACCCTCACCTGCAGGTAAACACACCTCTGAATATAACTATAATATCATATACTGATCACCTGTGTGCTGATATTACCCATAACCCTCACCTGCAGGTACACACCTCTGAATATAACTATAATATCATATACTGATCACCTGCGCGCTGATATTACCCATAACCCTCACCTGCAGGTAAACACCTCTGAATATAACTATAATATCATATACTGATCACCTGCGTGCTGATATACCCATAACCCTCACCTGCAGGTAAACACACCTCTGAATATAACTATATATCATATACTGATCACCTGTGTGCTGATATTACCCATAACCCTCACCTGCAGGTAAACATCACCTCTGAATATAACTATAATATCATATACTGATCACCTGCTGCTGATATTACCCATAACCCTCACCTGCAGGTAAATATGCAACAGTACACAAGATATATATACTGTATAATAATTGCACACCTCAGAACAGCGCTGTCCAGACTCGGTCCTGCTGAGTTCAGTTCAAGCCAGGGGCGTAGCCACGGGTGTGCCAGGGTGTGCCGGTGCCACCCACAGTGGCAGCTGGCACACCTAAAAACAGATGCAGAATAATTATTTTTTTAATCGTAATAAACATGGGCAGCGCAAAGGAGGGGCTAGCAGATGCTTCAGCACCCCCAAGAAAGACCAAAGCACCGCCATTGCACCCATAAGAAATGAAATCAATTAAAAACATTGTACTTATTATTACGCATTCATAACTCTGCATTGCAATATAACCGTGACGTGATTAGCAGGCGCACTTTTCAAATTGACAGCATTTATTAAAAAAATTGATGGGTTCCTTGTGCCAAGAAGGCCTGTCCCCGACTAAAGATTTCACTAGTCACACATAAATTGATTATATAATAACTTAGGCTACTAACCATCCTTTAATATATAGGCGTATAGCCTATTCCCGCGCCCAAGCGCACGTCCTAAAGCTTGCAAACGGCAAAAGTAGGCTAATGATTATGAATGTTGGGGAAAGGCAAAATAAAACATTTGAATTATTCGGTAATAAACTAGTGATTTCTTCTCAGTCAGTGTCCGGCTGAAAAGATAAAGTTGCAGGAATGCGACGCTGACTTTAATGAAGAAATGCACCTTTTCATTCCGACTACGTAATTAAGATTTTTTGGTTGGTTCATTCGTTTAATAAAGTATCCGGTTCATTGCTGCACACGCTCCATTCACGGAGACTGCACGAGACGGCAGAAAGCACATCTTGTTTCTCTATGTATTGTTTCTTTGTGTAGCAAAGAATAAATAAATAAAAGCATATATATATATATGAACTTGCTGTTGAATTTTTTATTTTGAAAGTTCAATAATAATATAAAAAAAACTTGCCGGACGGATTCATACCCCGCTTTGTACCGGGACCCTCACAATTTACAGATCAAGCAGTGCGTACAATATTTGTTAATTTAAAATTTAATTAAATGTTTTAAATTATTTTCAAAATAAATAATATAATAACATAATTGAGGCATTCAAGGCCAGAACACGCCGTCTCGCCCTTTGAGCAGCTAACAGGCACCATTAAATGTACTCTGCTATGTTGTTGGCGATCCTGAATGTAATGTATACAAAATATCTTACTGCTTTCTCTAATGTGTCGTTGCAAGACATCTATTCAAGATTGTTTATTCCACCAAAAGTCATTTCAAAGGAACATTATATGTAGGGCCCATGTACAGTTTAAGTCACCATTGCAGGATGTGCAAAATGATAATGATTTAATAAAAGGAGGGATTATTTAAAAGCATTTTGTTTTTATTTAGTAGAGCAGCTACATCTGTTTTTACATAATAGATTTGTACATAGCCTAGTCACTGAAGTCAATGATTATTCTTTGATAAAGTAAATGTGCTTTGCTCACTGTATAATTTGTTCTTTGTTTTAATAACCGTGGAAATGCGGTGTTATAATTAGACTTAAAATGTATTTTTATTAAACCTGTGATCATCAGGTTAAATAGGAGTTTAGTCTTATTAAAATATGTGATAAATTGTACTTGCCTAAAAGGGGTTTATGATGTGTGTAGTTAATGATTAGGCTACAGTGAGCGCGTTTGACCAGAGCGCAGTTAAAGAGCTGTTGTAGGTTATACTGTATGTGATTGTCGGTGACCCTCTTGAGCGAGAAAGCTTCGGAAAATGGAAAAAAACAACAAAAACAAAAATATAGCTGCAAGCAGCGATAACCCTGCAGGGTTCAAGAATTTGAAGGCCTAAGGTGGTATGCTTTTAGGGTCTAGGCCAACATAGCTGAATGCATAGCTGACAGTGAAACTCATCGAAAATGGACAATAGGCTCACAGAAACACACACACACACACACACACACACACACACACACACACACATAGAAATAGAAATGGTTAAACTATCATATTAATAATCATTAAGCTTGCTTACACAGATACACACACAGACACACTCCTATACATGCACACATATTTTGTTGCAGATATAGATATTTGAAATAAATGACAGGTGACAATACTCTTTGCAAGTCTTCTCTTTTTAAGAGTTTATATCAGGGATCTCCAACCCTGCTCCTGGAGAGCTACCATCCTGCAGATTTCAGTTCCAACCCTGCTCCAACACACCTGTCTGAAATTAACAAGTAGCCTTGAAGACTGTGATTAGCTGGTTCAGGTGTGTTTGATTGGGGTTGGAGCTGAAATCTGTAGGACGGTAGCTCTCCAGGAGCAGGGTTGGAGACCCCTGGTAGGCCAATGTTCACAATGGAGAATTCATTAAAACTGTCTCTCTCTCTGTCTCACACACACACACACACACACACACACACACACACACACACAGAAATGAAAGGTTTAAAAATGCTTAATAAACAGTAAGCATACAAACACAGACACACAGACATACGCAGAAATGAAAGGTTTAATAATACTAAAGATACAGCACGCATGCTAACACACACACACACACACACACACACACACACACTCACTTTGTTGCAGATATAAAATAGTGATTTTCAAAGACATCCAAAATG
Source organism: Oxygymnocypris stewartii (assembly GCA_003573665.1). Lineage (NCBI taxonomy): Eukaryota > Metazoa > Chordata > Actinopteri > Cypriniformes > Cyprinidae > Oxygymnocypris > Oxygymnocypris stewartii. The sequence goes on along the minus strand of QVTF01011598.1, from coordinate 142,531 downwards.
GAGAATAGGTTAACAGACACATGTAGCCTGCACAAAAATGAAATGGTTAAACTATATTAATACCCAATAAGCATGCTTGTTTTTTGTTGTTTTTTTGCGCATTAATCTGACAATAAATGTGGCACACCCAGTTTTTCTGATGCACACCCAGAGTCTCCTTTCTGGCTACGCTCCTGGTTCAAGCCTAGTTAAACACACCTGGAGCAGGTAATCAAGCTCTTAGTATGCGTACTAGAAGCTGCTGTGCAGGTGTGTTGAGACAAGCCCTCGGACTCGGTCCGAGTCTTCCTCAGCCAATCAGCTTCAAGCATTCAACCGGTAGTATACATATAGACCAGAGCTTCCCAAAATTCAGAGGGGTAAGACCCCCCAAAAACATAGCAAAAGCTCCACGACCCCCCCACCCCCCAGTTAAATTGTGCTTTGTTGGTCCAATGTCTGATAGGATGTATCACAGGATGTAATCACATTTTAGAACAATTTGAATATTTGTATTATTTCAATATTTCGATTTAGCCTAGCTCCGGCCCTCCTGCAATACCGCTACGGCCCACCGGGGGGCCATGGCCCACAGTTTGGGAAGCACTGAATAGACAATAGTCATATTTGAGCACCAAATCATCATATTAGATCATGATTAAATCACACTTTTCAGAAATATATTACAATAACATTGCAGCCATCAAATTTAAAATGGCCCCTTTTTCCCGTACAATTGCGTGTTTGATAAGTATTCTATCTTCTATTGAATTATGAGGTTTGTGAATCGTTGCATTGTGTAATCTACAGTAACAATGTGTGTGTGTGTCCCTGTGTGTGTGTGTGTGTGTGTGTGTCTCTCTCTGTGTGTGTGTGTGTCTGTGTGTCTCTGTGTGTGTCTCTGTGTGTTTGTGTGTCTCTCTCTCTCTCTCTCTCTGTGTGTGTGTGTGTTTGTCTCTCTCTCTCTGTGTCTGTGTGTGTGTGTGTGTGTCTCTCTGTGTGTGTGTTTGTCTCTCTCTCTCTCTCTCTCTCTCTGTGTGTGTGTGTGTGTTTGTCTCTCTCTCTCTGTGTGTGTGTGTGTGTGTGTGTGTCTCTCTGTGTGTTTGTCTCTCTCTCTCTCTCTCTCTCTCTCTCTCTCTCTCTGTGTGTGTGTGTGTGTGTGTCTCTCTCTGTGTGTGTGTCTGTGTGTCTCTGTGTGTGTCTCTGTGTGTTTGTGTGTCTCTCTCTCTCTCTCTCTCTGTGTGTGTGTGTGTTTGTCTCTCTCTCTCTGTGTCTGTGTGTGTGTGTGTGTGTCTCTCTGTGTGTGTGTTTGTCTCTCTCTCTCTCTCTCTCTCTCTGTGTGTGTGTGTGTGTGTGTGTGTGTCTCTCTCTCTCTCTGTGTCTGTGTGTGTGTGTGTGTCTCTCTCTCTCTCTCTCTCTCTCTCTCTGTGTGTGTGTGTGTGTGTGTGTGTGTGTGTGTGTGTGTGTGTGTCTCTCTCTGTGTGTGTCAGTCGAGAGAAGAGCGTGGTGGCGTCTCCTCGTGCTCCGCTGCGCTTCTTCCCGGCCGAGGCTCCGCTGGCGGATCTGTTCCTGGGTCAGTTAGAGGAAGTGGATCGTCTGCGGGAGGAAGCGGACGTGACGCTGGTGTTCTACTACGCCCCCTGGTGTGCTCACTGCATCGCTGCACGACAGCACATCCAGCAGGTGGCGCTTCGGCTCGCCCAGCAGGTGACGCCTTCAGACCACATCCAGCTACAGCCAGCCTGCCGCTTCCTGTCTGTGATGATGCGCTTCCTGTGTGCAGGTGCAGTTTGTAGCGGTGAACTGCTGGTGGCATCAGGGCAGATGCAGGAAGCAGAAGAGCTTCTTCCAGTATCCAGTCATCCATCTGTACTACAGGAGGTACACACACACACACACACACACACACTTACAGAGACGCACACACAGAGACACACACACAGAGACACACAGACACACACACAGAGACACACACTTAGAGAGACCTAGCCGTGAGCTCATGAACACTCACCATTATAACTCTGTGTGTGCGCGTGTCTCTCTCTCATGTATGTGTCTCTCTCTGTGTGTGTGTGTGTGTGTGTCTCTGTGTCTGTGTGTCTCTGTGTCTCTGTGTGTGTGTGTCTCTCTGTGTGTGTGTGTGTGTGTCTCTGTGTGTGTCTGTCTGTGTGTGTGTGTGTCTGTGTGTCTGTGTGTGTGTGTGTGCGTGCGCGCGCATGCGTGTATTTGTGTGTGCGTGCGTGTCTCTGTCTGTGCGTGTCTCTGTCTGTGCGTGTCTCTGTCTGTGTGTCTGTCTCTGTGTGTGTGAGTGTGTGTGTGTGTGTGTATGTCTGTGCGTGTCTCTGTCTGTATGTGTGTGTCTCTCTCTGTGTGTGTGTCTGTGTGTCTCTGTGTGTGTGTGTCTCTGTGTGTGTGTGTCTCTGTGTGTGTGTGTGTGTGTGTGTGTGTGTCTCTGTGTGTCTGTCTGTGTGTGTGTGTGTGTGTCTGTGTGTCTGTGTCTGTGTGTGTGTGTGTAAATGCGCGCGCATGCGCGTATTTGTGTGTGTGTGTGTGCGTGCGTGTCTCTGTCTGTGCGTGTCTCTGTCTGTGCGTGTCTCTGTCTGTGTCTCTGTGTGTGTGTGAGTGTGTGTGTGTGTGTGTATGTCTGTGCGTGTCTCTGTCTGTGTCTCTGTGTGTGTGTGTGTGTGTGTGTGTGTGTGTGTGTGTGTGTGTGTGTGTGTGTGTGTGTGTGTATGTCTGTGCGTGTCTCTGTCTGTGTGTGTGTGTGTGTGTGTGCGTGTCTCTGTCTGTGTGTGTGTGTGTGTGTGTGTGTTTCTCTGTGTCTGTGTCTGTGTGTGTGTGTGTGTAAAGGGTCGGTCCGATCGAGTACAAGGGTCCGGTCCGCTCTGAGTATCTGGAGAGCTTCATTCAGAGAGTTTGTGCTCCGCTCACGTACCTGCCCTCCGTTACAGCCCTGCACTCCTTCCTCACACAGCACCAGGTGCACACACATTCATTCTACTGGTTTATAGTAATAATAGGAACATTCAATTATGTTAATACTGGTTAAAAATCAATTCATAATAATTTTTATTAGTGCTTTCGAACGATTCATCGCCTCCAAAATAAAGTTTTTGTGCGTGTGTGTCTGTTTGTCTCTCTCTGTGTGTGTGTGTCTCTCTCTGTGTGTGTGTCTCTCTCTCTGTGTGTGTGTGTGTGTGTGTGTGTGTGTGTGTGTCTCTCTCTCTGTGTGTGTGTGTGTGTGCGCGCTCCAGCAGGCTGTGGTGGGTTATTTCCGGTTCAGCTCGTCTCCTCAGCCGGCCGGTTACATCATCTTCTTGTTGTCGGCTCTGCATGCGCTCAGACGAGGTACTGACCGCCCCCCCTCACACCTCACTAACACTGACGCTCAGCTCTCACACGCTGCCTTCTGATTGGTGCAGATCAGCAGGGGGAGGTGCACTTCGCTGTGGTGACCAATCAGGCGGTGGCCGAGGGCGTGGCACTCAGGGAGGATGAAAGTGTGTATCTACACCGGCGTTTGAACCGCTCACTGGTGAGATGATGATAATAATAATTATATATTGATTGACCATATGCTCATACAGTGAAGTATAACGTTAGCTCTGTGTTTCTGAGCGCAGGTTTTCCCGCGGACGCAGAGGAACTTCACTGCACAGGCCGTCTGTGATTGGGTGTTTGAGAACAGAGAGAGCGTCATTCACTGGATTCAGCCAACGGGAGCGAAGAGTTACTCACTGGAGGCGGAGCTACAGAAAGGCCCCGCCCTCCTGACCTTCCTCCCGCATAATCCCCTCACAGCCAATCAGCTGCTGACTCAGGTTCCTCCAGCAGTTTGAACTCTTTTATAGTGTCTTACAAATATTATAATGTGACGTAATATTACAATATCATACAATGTTTTAAGTAGGAATCAGTTTTTATGTAATGTAGGTATATCAATTTGTGGATTTAGAGTAATATGCACACTTAGTTTTTATGTGTCTGTGTGTGCGTGTGTCTCTGTGCTTGTGTGTGTGTGCGTGCGCGTCTGTGCTTGTGTGTGTGTCTGTGTCTTTGTCTTTGTCTCTGTGTGTGTGTGTGTGTGCGTGTGTCTCTGTGCTTGTGTGTGTCTGTGTCTTTGTCTCTGTGTGTGTGTGTGTGTGTGTGTGTCTCTGTGTGCGTGTGTCTCTCTGTGTGTGTGTGTGTGTGTGTCTCAGGTGAGCGCTGTGGCTCTGCAGTATCACTGCGGCTCAGAGGAGGATTGGTTCCCGCGCTGCTGTCAGTCTCTGTCGTTCTCGTCGGATGCGAGCGTGTGTGAGCTGTGTGTCTCTCGCTGCTGGGCTCTGGATCTGTATCTGCAGCGGGTCAGTCTCTCCTCCTGCAGGAGTGTCCAGAGCTCGTACGCTGCGTTCGGCCGGTGGAGCGTCTGCTGCAGGAGCGTCCCCAGGCCTCCACCGGACTCCATCACGGGCCTGCAGTGCCGCTCCAACAAGACGCTGCGCTTCTACCTGCTGGACTCTCAGCTGCACTGGCCGCTGGCGCAGAGACTCGGAGCGTCCGCAGACCTGCCCTTCATCACCATCATCAACCTCAGAGACGAGACGCACTATGTGCTCAACCACACGGACGCACTGGGTACAGTACACTACACGCGCGCACACACTACACACACTCACTTTCTCTCACTCACGCTCACACACGCACGCGCGCTCACACATACTCACTCACACACACACACAAACACACATACAGATAGACTCTCTCACACACACACACACACACTCATACTGACTCACACACAGACACACATACAGATAGACTCTCTCACACACACACACACACACTCATACTGACTCACACACAGACACACATACAGATAGACTCTCTCACACACACACACACGCACGCACGCACACACACACAGCAGATGAGTTGTCACACTGCATCATCTCTGTGTGTGTGTAGATGGTGGTGTTAATATGGCGTGTGTACAGTACCGACTCCAGTCATGAGGTGCTGCTCAGTAAACCGCTCAGCAGGTGGAGCGCTGAGAGAGAGACACACACACATACACTCACTTTCTCTCACTCACGCTCACACGCACACACACACACACACGCACGCACGCACACACACACAGCAGATGAGTTGTCACACTGCATCATCTCTGTGTGTGTGTAGATGGTGGTGTTAATATGGCGTGTGTACAGTACCGACTCCAGTCATGAGGTGCTGCTCAGTAAACCGCTCAGCAGGTGAAGCGCTGAGAGAGAGACACACACATACACACACTTTCTCTCACTCACGCTTACACACTCTCACACACGTTTCTGCAGCAGTATTAATTGTTCTCTCTATGTGTGGAGCAGCTGATTTCATCCAGAACTTCAGCGCGTCCTACAGTCCTTTACACAGACATCTGGTGGGAAACAAACAACAGCAGCAGCAAACCCAGTCCCTCATACAGGAAGTGACCTCAGACAGCTTCCTGCACACCGTCATGGACTCACAGAAGGTGAGAGCAGCTGCTCTTTATCAAAGCTATAATCTAACGTAAAGAGAGTATGAGTGATACAAGCAGCTAAAACAGCACAGTCAATATATTATTTAGAATAAATGTCCGTTCACAACAAGATCAGTGTCCACACAAGCTGATGATATCTGTGATGTTCTTCGTCTCTCATCAGGACGTGCTGCTGCTGTATTACTCGGCCTGGTGTGGTTTCTGCTCGGTTCTCAATCACGTGTTTCTTCAGCTGGCTCGTCTGTTTCAGGGAAACAGCGCCCTCACGGTGGCCAGGTGTGGAACTGCAGCTTACGCTTCACACGTCAGTGCATTCAGGAGGGACTGAGAGTAAATGTGTTGTCGTTTCAGAGTGAATGTCGGCCGTAATGATCTGCCCTGGGAGTTTATGGTGGATCATCTACCGTCTGTGCTGTTTTTCCCCAGACACAGGTGACAAACTCGTCAATCACTCTCTTTAATGCCGGTTCAACCGGTCTCTTTTCCATTCTGAATCATCACCGTCTCTCCCAGGAAGCAGATGAGTGTGAAGTTTCCAGAAAACACGCCCATGACGGTCCCCAACCTGCTGCGCTTCGTTCTGCAGCACACCGGCCACGCCCCCTGGGAGGAGGAGTCAGGCACTGGGGCGGAGCCTCGGGCGCTGCTGGAGGCGGAGCTTCAGGCGCTGCAGCAGCAGGTGTTTTCTCTGCATCGGGCCCGAGAGCGTCTCTCTCAGCAGCTTTCCGTCCTGTGGAGGGAGAACCGTTGGCTCACGCTGTACACGCACACGCTGCAGACCCAGAATGCCGAGCTGCAGGAGCAGAGCGGGCGGCTGGAGACGCTATACAGGGAGAAAACACGGCAGCTGAGCGAAACCGTTCACAGACTGCAGGAGCTCGCAGACGCGTCTGAAGAACTGCTGAAGGAGAACACGCTCCTCAAAGTGCTGCTCGCCGTCCTGAGAGAGAGAGACGGACCGGAAGAAGCCCACGGAGAGCACGGGAAGTGTGAAGCTTCCTGACCACATGCGTAATCACACAAAACCCGTCAAGAACACATTTCATCACAAAAGCAAATAAGGAATGACATTTCATGGAAAAAAAAAGTGCATTATTTTTATTTTTACACCTGAATGCAAACGATCTCTCTCTCATTACGGTTTATGAAATGAAGAAATATTACGTACTGCACCTTGTAACGTGTTTATACATCATGGCTGTGTTTATTGTGCAGATTTAATTAAAATAAATCATTGTATTAGTTATATTGTAAATGGCATTTAAAACATACTGAAGATTTCCTCAAAAGCTAAAACATCAGGACAAATTATAGAACTGAGAAGATAAATTATTTACATTTTTATAATGAGCTTTTTTTTGTTTAATTAATGCAAAAACCATTATTGGTCTTAATTTGATTATATTTCTCTGTGCCGAATTTTATTAATTTTCTTGTTCTTGGGGATTTGAAGTCAAAGGTGATCTGGACATGTTCTGATGATTAATTATGATTGTGGGTAATTGAAGACGTTCATTGAGGTGCTGATGCAACAAGACTCATAATAATATTGAAAAACTGTTTAAGCAAGAAGTATTTTGTTGAAATGATCTATTTGTTGTTATCACTATGGTATTCTGGTTCAGTATTCAGGGAATGTCAGATTTTAAGGGTTCAATTAAAGTTAATGGTGAATGTGATCATCTCTGACTCTGAGGTTACTCTTTACATTTGTGTAAAACACCGCATTAGAGTACCACTAATGTGAATTATTGGTCACACTTTATCAGGTGTACATCAAAAAATAAGTATGATTTCAAGCATGCCATTTCAATTCCACTAAAGGCAGGATAATCAAATCTAAGAAGTTTAGTTTCAGTTAAAAAGCTGTAGCAAGTGTATTTAAATGAACAAATCTACTGAACAATGTATAACACTTATGTATAACACGATTGTGTTATTAATATACAACCAGACCTTAAAAAAATTGTAAAATATTATTTCTAACAATTCGTAACCAAATTGTGTTTAATTATGTGCGCAAAAGATTCCCCTTTTTCTCAAAACTGTTTTTCTGAGCGAATGACAAATGACTTTGAAAGTTATAGTAACTTTTACTATACTAACAGTCATTATTTAGCTCTATGTTACAGGTAAGATAATTACTATAGTGTTTAATTTATTTTGGACAGTGACTTCACACAGGACAGGACAGTGACAGGAAATGTGAACTCAACAGATTAATATGAACATCTTTATTTTTTTTTAGGAACAACAAAAAAGATTCTCCGCTGGCAACACTGATGCAGTGGAACTAAATGAAGTTCTAACAATACAACTGTAGAGATACTGGTGGACTTTCATATTTTTTTAAAGGATTCCTGGTTGAAACCCTGCTGAAAAAACTATAGAACCATCACAGAAAATTTTTCTAATTGTTTCCAGTACAAATAGCATTACAAACCAAAACCAAAATGGTTTTCTGTAGTGTGTTTAGGTACATATTCCATTAGGATTTATTGGTTTTAACAAGCCACCAATAGAAGGTGACCAATTACCAGCAGTGACCCACAGTTTCCATTACACCCAATACAAGTCCCAGTAAAACCATTACTAATTTTGTGATGGTGTCTATAGTTTTTTTCATCAGGGTACAAAGCCCTAAATTGGTTGAGAACCTTGAAACATAGGTTTCAGAAAAAAACACACGTTTCCATTTCCATGAATTATTGTCCCTTAAATCTCCAAGTTTTGTAATGCTCCTTTTAATCCTTAATAACCATTTCCCAAAAACGAAGAAACCAAAACAGCCGGATGCTGAACTTGAACACGTTAATGTACGCTCTCTTTGAATAAAGCCTGCATTTGGATTCCCACCTCCGTTGTCGCCTCCCTCGTTACAGAATCAGCCTCACCCGGGTCCAGCGGCTTTATTCAGTGATCCAGGCCAGCCATGAATCCAGCAGCACAGTAATGTGTGTCCATCGAGGAGCGGCCTGTTGAGGATTATGTGTTGGACTTTATTGAACTGGCTTACTCAATCTCATTGGATGAGGTGTGTTTAATTATATTTTCATGGAGGGCTATCTGAGCCGCTCAGCATATGTATGCCATTGTGCCATCCGGACTGGTCTTTAGAGGAGTATATTGATCTGGCACTTCAATTGAACGGCTCCGTATTCACTGTGGGTATGGTGGAGGAGGACCACAACATGGCCGCCACACCACAGCCTCCTACTCTCATGGTTACCGCTCTTGAGTCTCGTCCCTTCATGTCCGCTGTTCCAGAGTCTCTCCATGAGATGGCTGCCAGTCCAGAGATTACTCACTCCAGTTCCCCAGGCACAGCGGCGTCAGTCTTGGAAATGGACAATGTACTCTCTGTCCTGCCAGTTATGGCTTCAGCCATTCACTCTGAACTCCATTTCCCATAATCCTTTGCTTGGACTCATCAGAGCCCATCAATTGCAACCACCTGTCTCTCGTTACCTTATCAGTCTCACACTATAAGAATTGCACACACACGCACACACACATCTCATGTTCGAATGATTTCCTAGTTTCCTTGTGTTTCTTGATTTGCAAGTTTCCTAGTTTTCTGCCTGCTCTGATCATCGCCTGTTTGTGGATTACTCTTTTGCCTCTGCCTTGTATATTACTCTTTGCTATTTCTGGATCCTGCCAGTTTTGACCACGCTCTTTGAATAAAGCCTGCATTTTGGCTCCGTTGTCACCTCCGTCGTTACATATGTGATAGGTGTCAAATTCCAAACCAAAGCTATCAAATTCCTTCATTAAGGGCCTTTTTATGATTGTTATTGGAAGATAAATGCAACGGTCACTTCAAAAAAAGTTATTTTAGAATTTATTTGACAAGTTACCTGAAAATGTATCTAATTTAAATATCTTTAACATTACACATTTTAAAAGTTTGTTAGTTTTTACCAAATGTGAATTAAAGACCGAGGCTATATTTGAAAAAGAAAATACATTTTATTTATAAAAAATGACATTTGTGTTTGTTTACATTTGGCAGTTTTTGTATTTCTTGGGAATCAATCTCAATGACTTTGGCATTACAAGCACTATGCTCTCCTTTTTGGGCTACAGGAATGCTATGTCTTAACAGCTGTGTTTTTTAGTATGAATTCTCTGAATTCTGACCAATATATTTCTGGCTCTGGAGCAGGGGTGCCCAAACTCGGCCCTGGAGGGCCGGTGTCCTGCAGAGTTTAGCTCCAACCCCAATTAGACACACCTGAATCAGCTAATCAAGCTCTTACTAGGCACATTAGAAAACTTACCGGCAGATGTGTTGAGGTAAGTTGGGCCGAGTTTGGGCACCCCTGCTCTGGAGTCTCTACTAATGAGCTGATGAGTTGATTCAGGTGTGTTTGATTAGGAAATGTTGGAAAATGTGTGTAGTGTTGGTGTGCCTCCAGGAACAGGGTTGGGAAACACTGCTTTAACAGACATCTTGGAGACGTGTGAATGCTGGGATGGTAGGTAATCCTGGAACTGAGTAGGGCCTCCACAAGTGAAATGATGAAGTTTTTAAGCTCTATTGCGTATGTTTCCTTCATGTTGGGAACTCAACCCTTAAAATGCAAAGACCTCTTACTAAGTTTAGGATTAGGGCTATACATGAGTTATAGTAAAGACATAAGCTTTGATCTATCGTGGTGGTTTTAGGCTGTTGTCGTTCTTCTATTCTCTATCGCAACCTGGGAAACACAGGACACGTAGGACAAAATTATAAACAAGAATTGATGAGAAATATACAATCAATGACAAGTGTTGGCAAAAAATATACTTTATGAATTATACTCGGAGTTTGTCATTACAGCAAGGTAATACTTTACCATTTCCCGGTTCTGGGTTTCTGCTAACAAGAGCAGAAACATGTTTAGTCAAACATCCCAGATAACAACATGGTAACTAATGCGCAGTTTGTATCTGATCTTCAACGATATTTTGGCACTTACTTCTTAAGTTAGGAGGGAGACGAATACTGTTTCTCCTTTTGAATAAAACACAGAGAAGAAAACATGTATAATAACCAATTCACCAAACTGTAATTTTCTTCACTGTATAAAATACTCCTAAAGCTCGAGTAATACCACTTTATCAGTACTGTGATTTAGGAAAGCTGTATTACCTACAACAGCTAGTTAAAAAAAAAAATTGTGGTGCAACAACTGGCAGTGAAGGTGGAAAAGAAGGAATACTGTAAATCAATCAAAAAATATGTTCTGAATTCATGTTGACTTTCAATTTATATATCATTTAGGAATTCTTTCCAGGTCAAAAGTCCAGAGCTAAATTTATTGTCAAAAAGATAGCCTGACTGCATTTTTTATAGTCAAAGTAAATAAATAGATAGAAAAATAACTGCAGTTTCATGCCTAATAATAACTTACCTAACAAGAGCGACATTAATCACGAAGCTTATAGCTAGCAGAACACCGAGAGCGATGACGGCTGCTTGGCTGGGATCTCCAGAGTTTCCAGAACTGTCCTCAACTTTGATTTGCAAACCAGGACCAAACACATTCACCAGTTCAGATGTTAAATTGTCCTGCTCACTGTGCACTTTCCTGTGGGAGTGAACATATATATCAGCGGTGGCTGGTTGGAAATTGTCTAGATACGGCTGCGCGCCACATCCAACTATTTCAGCAAACATCCCAGTATGATTTAATGCTAAACAGCGAACGTTAAAGAAAAGCGAACAGATGCTTGAATCTGAGAGGCTTGAAACATATTTGAAAAAATTGTTGTCTAAACCACTGGATTAATTTGCAGATGATTCTCACAACACTATATTTGTTAACTTTTTTAAGGTAAATGAAAAAAAGCATTTTTTAAATTTCATAATTCACAATGTATACAGTGCAACAGCAAAAACCGTGCTTGTGCAAAAGCTATCAGCTTTGTTTCACATTAATAATAATGGTCTCATGCGTGCCTAATGTACGTCTGTCACAGTATAGTCATTTTTTACCTTGATTACAATCATTATTCATCAACTTTACTGATGAGACACTGGTTTGCTTTATTCAGACCCTACAGAGTAGTCCTCATAGCATTGGCTCATTAGGGGACGATAGAGAAATTGCCCATTTGGGGTTTTGAGGAGGCTAAATGTTACGTCACATCTTGATTATGTTTATAACTTGAATCCGAAATTGGCTAAACTGCTACATAGAGCTCTGAGCTGAACTTATAGGGGATATATAGGAGAAGCATATATTTTGCTCAGATGATTTTCTATCATATCAATTTATATAACTTAGAATAATAATAACAGTAATTATTATTTTGTGTGTATAGCTCAGGGAGGGTGGTCCCTAGTGCACACTCTCTATATCGGATTTGATAAACTTATATAAATCCACATTTTGAGGATACATTTTGGGATATTGTGATATCTTACACTTGTCACATTATTCACATCCCTTTCTTGTTTCCATTGTTGGTAAACCAATAGACTCATGAGCGGTTGGAGTTAAAATGGAAATTAATGATTATTATAACTGATGAACAGCCGAAGTCCTGCCCACAAGGCTATAGGCTGCAACCATTATACGTGTATTTATTATAATCATGTTTTTTGTTTACTTGCATATGTTCCCGTGTACTCAGCTTTCACATTGAAGATTATAAAATAAACAAATCTAAATGAATTGACACTGGTTCACAGCTTACTCTTTGACCTCCGTGGCTGGGATGACAGTACCAATGGAGTCCATGGCAATGAAGCTGACGTAAGTCTTGGTTGTAGCTTCTCTGACAATGGTGCGCATCTCAATCCCATCCTTAGCTCTCACACTGAGGATTTTCACAGTCCAGCTTAAAGCTTTTCCCATGGAACTGAGACAAAAACACACTATCAGATGGTGAACACATAACAACAATGATACAAATCGTTTAAAAGATTGGGCTCAAAACAATGTTTTGATGATCGATCCTGTGGTTTAACTTGATACAATGACTCAACAGCTTACTAGGAGAAGCTTTTCTGTAATTAATGGCATACATTTCAGTGTTTTCTAAAGACAAAACAAATGAACACATTATTTAATTATGCATTTTTGTGCGTCAATTTGTCTTCTACAGGTTTGAATGCCATAGTGATGAGAAAAATAATTAATTTTTTAGACTTATATGTTCGCACTTACTCTCTTTGCTTAAACACAGTAACACTTCACAAACGCTCTTGCTCTTGTCTCCATAACAATGTTTTAATGAGATTACTCACTCCTCCATCTCTGGGATCCTCTTCTCCACTATGTACACAGGCTGGTTTATGGAGATTACTGTGACGGAGTAATGATGTGCACTTTGCTTTACTTTGATCTGCAGGTGACAAACACAAGAACTCAATATTTGCAATGACTGGTCTTTGTTCCTGCTCCATTCTAAATCAAAATGGCGTTCATGTTCCCTTCATACTGTATTGAGTAGTATTCTGACACAGCCTTGTAAAAGCTTTCTCTTTCCTTTATCCGTTCCTGCTCACCTGTACTGATGTAGTCATGGACAGTCCATGTCTATCAGTGGCTTTAGCATAAAAGTTGAACAGGCCGTTTCTAACACTAGATGCATCCAGTACGTAGATCTGACCGGTGCTTTCCTCCACATCCAACAGAGATGTGGACTCCAGCAGTGAATACTGCAATTCTGAGCTCTCGCCCACATCAGGGTCCAGTGCCTGAGAGACAAACGACAAGTCAACCACATTACAAAAAATCATGAAATCAGTTGTGATTAGTATTTCTAGTCCATTGACAGCCCTGAAATATACAGTTCTGATCTTGGTTATGTATTTTAATTTGGTAAGTAATGGTGTTTTGGGGGAACATTGCAGACCCCAACATTTTATATGCCAAGAGAAAATAGTAAGTCTGATCAACACCTCTTCTTAATGAGTTACATGCTGAAGGGTTTGAATGAATCACTTCCCCTAAACATGAGCAAAAGTAACGCCACTATACCATAGATTTGAGTACATACAACACTATAACTGATGCCTTCTTTTGAAAAGCACAAGCCACCGCAGAGATTCACTCACCTGGATCTTCACTATAGGGAATTTGTATGGAGCGATACTGAGAATTTCTGCTTTATATATTTCATCGCCAAACACAGGAGCCTCATTCACGTTCTCAACCTGAACTCTGACCTGAAGATTAAGTGAAGTTAGCTACAGAAGCTTGTGTCAAACAAAGTTAAACAGTCTGAAAAAATAACATCTGATTTAATGTTACGACTACAGTGACACAAGAATGCATGTTAACTATGCCCGACAGAACAATGTGTTTGTGTAATCGTGTAGTTTGTTTCTGGCCTTGTTTGTAGTAAGAATAGTACCGTTGTCTCTGCTGTGTTTGGAGGATTTCTGGAGTCTACGGCGTCTACTGTGAGGATGTACCACTCCTCTTCCTCCTTGTCCAGTGCTCTGAGAGCTTTTATGGTTCCCTCAGCATCCACAGAGAACACATCCTCATGTGACTTCATGTTATAGCTGACTGTAACCAGTGGACTCCCTGTTAGTGCCTTGACTTTGCCTACGGTTGTGGCCTCGGGTTCGTTCTCCTTGATTACGAAGTTGTAGGAGGATCTCTGAAAAGCCACACTCTCGTTGACTGATGAAATTTGAAAGTAGATCAAGACTTCAGCTACAGAGAGAAAGAAATATGCTATTTTTTACATGTTATTTCTGTTGAACAAAGTTCGTTTTTACAACACACCAAGGGTAATCATGTAAAATGGCCCAAGTTTTAACACTAGCACTACATTAGGATACGTTTTTGCTTCTTTGTTTACTGGTGGTACGCATTACTCTTGTAAGGAGGATCAAGAGCTTGTGTCTGTGTGAAGCCCAAACCTTCATCAGACTGTGCTGGTGTTCCCTGATCTGTCGCTGTAGCAGTCAGGGTTATCAGTGTATCTTCCGTGACCTTGCTAAGGTTAGAGGTCAAAATGATGTCTCCTGTTTTAGCATCCAATGCCACAATGGAAGAGTCTTCGGAGAAACTACAGAACAAACAACATTTATGTATCAGGTTCATGTTTTTGCCAACTTTTAGTGAATCATTTAATGGTTTGATATCTTGATTGTGAGCCGCACCTGTAGCTGATGACTGCGTTGGATCCGGCGTCTTTATCTGTGGCAGAGACAGTCAGCAGCAGCTCTCCAGCCTTGGCGTCTTTAACCAGAATGCCTCTACTGTAGGTGTCAGAGCTGAAGACTGGAGCGTTGTCATTGACGTCTGTGATACTGACCCTCACTGTGGTGATGTTCTGCAGAAAATAAACAGTACAGTACTGTTTAGTATCTCAGTCGATGTGAGCAATTAACGGTAACATGCTAATGAAGACTAGAATCAGATATCCAGACTTCGTATTCCTCATCCTTTCCTATCAAAATGCATGTGAAAACGCAGAAAATCGAACCTGATCCAATTTTTTTGATTCAAGGTATTCTTCTTTTGCCATGCAAACAATGCCTGAAATGTAGTACAACTTGTTAATTAATTCCCTAGTTCTCCTTAAATCGTGGCTACGAGCGAATTGTGCCAAGATTTGCCTAAAAACAACGAGTTCTTAACTTCTGACCATGAAATGGAAATGAATACTGTACGTTTAACTGTGGGATTGCGCTGTCCATGGCCACAATGACCACATCGTACACATTCTGTGTCTCCTGATCCAGCTCATCCATAGCTAGTAGAGTCCCATCCTACAAGTGAAGGAAATAAACGTTTTAAGATCCGAGTATATAAGAATATGGTATTATGACAGCTCTCGTAAGTCCTCCCACCTCTCTAAAGCTGAATAGGTCAATGTGTGAATAAACAGCGATGGCGACACGTCCATTTTCTCCAATGTCCGAGTCTGTGGCTGAGATTACGCACACCTCTCCAGGTGACGAGGGCGTGTATACACCTTCCCGAATCTCAATGCGCTCTGGGAGAGGAAGGAATTGTGGGTGGTGGTCGTTGACGTCCAGAACAGTGATGATGACCCGAGCGGTGGAGATCAAGCCATTATCAGGCTGGTCTACAGCTAGTACCTAAAGAAGACAATGCAAGCAATGAATAGTCATCCTGAACATGTTGTGAACGGTTGGGTTCAAGAGTGGAAGATGATAGTTCTGCACCTCAATGTTGTAACTGTCAGTAGTTTCTGTGTCCAAGATGGCGTCGCTCATAATTGATATTAAACCTTGACTGTTAATACTGAAGGTATCACTGTCCATGACAAAGTGACCTTTAGAGAACCCGTCCTGATCGGAAGGAAGACAAGAAAAAGTAAGTATATCAAAACAAACTTTGAATGTTAACTTGACAAACATGACTTGCAAGTTTACAGTTTTAAAGATGGGGTACAACAAGGCTAAAAAGCACACCTTGTGCTATTTACTTCGCCTAAAATATAAAATTGCAGAATAAAAAAATAGTATTGAACATTAATGGAGCAACAGATTTTGTGTGAAAATAAGTTGTTTATCTTGTTTAAAAATCGTATAAATGTATGAGGCAATGATACAAATACTTCAGTTAAAATAATGTTTTGTTTAAATTATGTCTTAACTTGTTCAAAACAATCACTTCAGCAACGTGTGTACTATCTCTGCTTATTTAAAAAAAATTAAAGAATACATTTTTGTTCAATAAATATACTGTCATTAAGAGATGTTAATATAAAATATGGACACCCAACATAATATATCATATTTACCATCTGAATCTAACCACGTCATGTCAACAAATGGAAAAGTCAACCATCTATTAAATATTATTAATTATGAATAATTTATCCCCAACAGCAGGGGTGCTTTTTACCCCAAATGCCATACTTTTATATATTCTTTCTTTATTTAAAAACGTTGCTTTAATTATCTTAAACAAACTGAAAATCATATAAAGAAGACCTTTGTCTCAAAATATATATGCATTAATTTGAGCGATTCTCATTTGCTACTTAAATCTACAACATTTTAGAAAACATCAAAATGTGACCCTGAAGCACAGAACCAGTCATACGGGTACATTTTGTGAATCATCTGAATTGTGAATAAATTATATTTCCATTGATGTGTGGTTTGGACAATATTTGAAAATCTGAGGGAGCAAAAAAAATCTAAATATTGAGAAAATAATCTTCACAGCAATGCATATTACTAATCAATAATTACGTTTTGATATATTTACGGTACAAAATATCTTCATGGAACATGATCTTAATATCTAATGATTTTTGGCATAAAATAAATATTAATAATTTTGACCCATACAATGTGTTTTTGTCTATTGCTACTTAAGACTGCTTTTGTGCTCCAGGGACACATATTAGATAAAGTAAGCACAAAATCAACGTTGCGCTGCTGCATGCGATCGCGTCAAAGATCAGACAAATATACACGTGCATCTTGAATGTTTTAGAAAGTGCTACGCCACGTTTTTGTCCCATCTAGTGGTTTAGAGGAAATAATATCTAAAGCGCCTTTTACCCCGTTGTGTTTAAAGTCTTGGGCTGCGTTTCCCAAAAGCATCGTAAACTTAAGTACATCATAGACGCATTGAAACCAAGCTGACGGTGCTTTTGGGAAACGCGGCCCTGGGTAGATAATAGAAAGCCTTGGCTGCTTATATTTCTAAGGCATTGGTAAATTCCTCTGAGCAGTTGGAAAGGAACTGGTTACGGTGTTGTTATTGTTAGATTGGCGTGGCCTCCAGTTGGAGGTGGTGATTGTTGTGGTGTATTTATGTATTTTACAAACAAGGTTTTCAGGAACAGTACCAGGTCTAGATCGGTGACTCTAATCTGAAGCACGAGCTGGTTCTTCAGTGAGTTCTCTGGAATAGACACTCTGTACTCATCCTGGTCAAATCTCGGTGGGTTGTCATTCATATCTTCAATGGTAATTGATACCGTGGCGCTAGCCGTCTTACTGGCATCATCCTGCTGAGCTGCCTGTTTTTAAAGGCAAAATATGAATAGTAAAAAACACTGAAAAGCCTAATGGTTTTCATTAATATTTTCTGAAACTGAAACCTGTATGTAAACAGTAATCCGGTCAGATTTCTCTCTGTCTAGTGCCGACGTCACAGAGATGACCCCGCTGTTCACATCAATTTCAAAATTGCTCTGATATTCATTTGGAAGAACTGAAACAGAAATATGGATATATTGTTATCATCATAAACTTCATTCAGAATATAAGTAAATGTGACCCTGGAGCACGAAACCAGTCATAAGGGTCAATTTTGTGAATCATCTGAAAGCTTAATACATAATATTTCCATTGATGTATGTTTTGGACAATATTTGAAAATCTGAGGGTGCAAAAAAATCTAAATATTGAGAAAATAATCTTTAAAGTTGTAGGAAATGTACTAAATATCTTCATGAACTTAATATCTAATGTTTTTGGCATTAAATAAAAATGTATAATTTTGACTCATACAATGTATTATTGTCTATTGCTTCAAATATACCTGTGCTGCTTATGACTGACTCACAAATGTCCCTATAAACCCCTAATAATATATTTATATTTGAATAAAGTACTATTCTTCATTATTATACACGAGTGTAATGTTTGCATCCCTCAAATATGATCAGATTTAAAATAATCTCTGTCTCTCCCACATTTATGAATAAACTGTATTTGGCAACAGGTGGAGGAGGTGGTTTAGATTAGAAGGTGTGTGTGTTGTGACTCTGTTAACAGTACCTGCTGTTATGTTGTAAACTACCGGCTCGTTGATGCCCGTGTCGCCATCTTGAGCTTTTATGGCTTCGGGAGTGACGTCTGACAATGGGCCTGTCTGTGCGTGGACAGAAAAGACAAAGGGTTTCATTTGTGTGGTCAGGCATTGATCTTGTCTTCTGACGTCATTTACCTGATTTTCCTCAATGGGTGCTTCATAGTGGCTGTGATGAAAATAAGGGTTTAGGTTGTCAAAATCTTCAACGGTTATTGTAACGGTGGCAGTGTCACTGTATCCTCCTATATTCTGCAAAGACACATAGCTTTGTGTTGCTACTTTAACATTACAGTTCATCTGAAAATAAATATTTGGACATTTATTCTCCATCCACTTTCACTGTATGTAAAAAAGCAGCTTGTACATTCTACTTTTGGGTTCCATGAGTGATAACAGAGTTTCCATTTCTGCGTGAACCATTGCTTTACTGTAAAGAACTAAAATGGATGCAGTTTTTCTTTACTCTAGCTTCCACAGTGAAGATGTACTGTTGAACATTGTTGTAGTTCAGATGTTGTTTCGTCCTGATGTTACCATCATCCCTCACTTCAAAGTCTTCTGGTACCGGAGGCTGTTAATAGCGTGGAAGTCATTGATTAAAACGAGGATATGGACAAGTTCGTGGACTCAAACTGAGCTTACTCAATTCACTTTTCTCATATTAAAAAGATAAATATGACAGCATAACATAACTTTGGAGTAATTGCATCTAGTGCCCAGTAATGCAGTTTTGTGGAAGCCTGCATGTTGTAATAGTATTATATCAGATAAATAAATCCATGAGACTCACCAGCATAGAATACGTAATTCTGTTGTTTTCTGAAGAGACATCTGCATCTTCAGCCTTCACCTTGAGCACATCTGAACCCACAGTCGTCGTTATACAGACTATATAAAATGTGTGCTATCTATAGTCTCAGGAAAAACTATTTCTTCATGGTATCCTCTTCAGATTTGAAATATAAACTCATGAGATATGTGACTTTCAACCCATTACTTTTCTGGATTGTTCCAGGACTTAATTCATGTATTTTTATATGAAATACAATTATTATTTTTCTCATTCAGTGTGGTACACTTTTTTTCAAGGCACTTCAGTCTCTATAACTTTTTATCTTTTTGAGCATTATCAACTCTGGATGATGGATAGTAAAGCCCAAAGGGTCTTCTTTGCAAAGACACCTAAATTGTGTGTGTATCACACTGAAGTCAGCACCTGTTATAATATTAAGTTTGGTATGTATTTTTCAACTGTGAGTCCCAAAATCCCAAAATAGGGAGTGCTGGCTAACAGGTTAAAATAAACCTAATATAAAAAAAACATTATAGATCCTTCATCTCTTTGTAAGAGGCCAAACTTACAAAACCAGCAAGGTATCAAATAATAATTTTCCAATATTGGACAAAATAATGTGAACACCTGGGAAATATTTATTATTTATTTATTTGCTTTTAATAGAGTTGCCAAAGTATTTAGAGTAGATTAATTCAAACTTTAGTTTCCAGATGAATGTCATCTATCAGAACATATACAAGCTCTGGACACTCCTGCGCTGAACCAGCTGAATGGTTTTGGGTTCAGCTGATCCGATCAGACGTGTTTACATTAGATGTGTTCTAACATTAAGAAACATATAGATGGCTTAAAGCAAAATATGACACCAAGACCAAAGACGCCTGTGTGATTGTTGATGGGTGATAATGAATTACACAAAAAAACACTCAAAATAAAATAGTCAACATCACTAACTTTTGCTGGATGACTATTGTTACTCCACACTGTCTTTGCAGGTGGAAAAAATTATGTGTGTGTGCACATGAAGCACCTACGCTGTAACAGTCACAAACCTGTTAGCATCTTTTTTTTTTATTGTACTACCCACCATGAGGGGGCAACATGGAGCTATGTTCTCAGGTATAAAATGGGCGTAGGGTGTAGTAGAAGTCAGATTTGTAATGGAGGGAAGTAAGCATGGCTTATGGCTCCAAACGATCACTTGTCCTGATTGAGAAACCTTGAGTTATATGCTCAATCTGAAGTAAGCATTGTTTCTTCTTTTCTATTGATGTAATGTTTCTGAGTAATTTGTGCATGGGCGTAACCACCATATACTTTGGGGGGGACTTGTCCAATAATAGGCCTATTATATTGTAATATGTGACATATGATATGCCCTCCTTTTATGAACCCTGGTTGTAGCCTAGTGGATCTGTTGTTATTTCCGATTTACTTTCAATTTAGGAAAAACGAGGGAAACAAAATAGTTTAAATAGAAACTGAAAAACTTTTTTTTTTCAGACGGTAAGCAAGTAGACACCTAAAAAGTAGTGCCATGGTCAAAAAATATCACGTTTAAATGGCTCAGTATTATAGCTAGGTAGCTAGCATGATACCCTGAAAATAGGCTGAATAACTGCTGGAGTCACAGACCAAGGAGTTCCCGCACTTCCCACTCCATTGATAAGCCTCTATTCATTCGTTGATGGCCTGGCCTGTTTGTGTTACGATCTGATCCGCGACTGAACTTAAAAAAAATATCTGGGGAGGGCTCACATTTGGACCCCCCCCCAATATCTATACCATGGTTACGCCCTTGATTGTGTATAGTTATTTTGCTGATATGATTTATTTCATTTTATTTAGAAGGACTCCACATTCTGTGGGATTTATCCTCATATGCATATGCCTGTTGTTGACCTGCATCACTAGAGTGACTTTGAAGTAGGTTTTGAGGCTATGAATGATGCTTTCAACTGTTGTGGATCCTTGAAACGGATTATGCCACAAAAGTGAATTTAAAGACTTTCTCGTTGTTTGGATTAATATCTACACTAGGGATTACATGTTGCACTGGGGACATGTTTGGATGATAATTTTGGACATGGGTTTTCATGGACATTGTCTATACCTGTGGGGAATGAACATTCAACATCAGTATCATTGTCATCATCATCTTCATCACATAAAACAGATAAGATTTTGACTTCTATGTTGTTCTGAGTTATTGTTGGTGAAATATGTCTGTTTTTTTGTATTGTTTATTAAGGTGTTTGAAAGACAAAAGAAAGAGGTAAATGAATGAGAAGCATTTATTTATTTTCTTCATAGATCACAGGTTTTGGTCAATGCTTGCAATATATGGAGCTAACTTGCCTTTATTGATGTTTCCTGTTGTGTCTTAGACAAAATATAGTTAGTGGTTCCCTCCCTATAAAACAGATTTATAACCAACACTTTTGTGAGGGCAAGTTAACGGTTATAACGCGATCAGTTGGATTTCTACGACGGCGTTTTAGTGCCACATAAAAAAAAAAAAAAATCTACGATTACGAGATTAAAGTCGTAATATTTTGAGAATAAAGTCGAAACTACGAGAATAAAGTCGAAATGTTACGAGAATAAAGTCGAAATGTTACGAGAATAAAGTCGAAACACTTCGAGAATAAAGTCGAAATGTTACGAGAATAAAGTCGAAATGTTACGAGAATAAAGTCGAAACACTTCGAGAATAAAGTCGAAATGTTACGAGAATAAAGTCGAAACACTTCGAGAATAAAGTCGAAATGTTACGAGAATAAAGTCGAAATATTACGAGAATAAAGTCGAAACACTTCGAGAATAAAGTCGAAACACTTCGAGAATAAAGTCGAAACACTTCGAGAATAAAGTCGAAACACTTCGAGAATAAAGTCGAAACACTTACGAGAATAAAGTCGAAACGTTACGAGAATAAAGTCGAAACGTTACGAGAATAAAGTCGAAACACTTCGAGAATAAAGTCGAAACACTTCGAGAATAAAGTCGAAACACTTCGAGAATAAAGTCGAAACACTTCGAGAATAAAGTCGAACACTTCGAGAATAAAGTCGAATTACGAGAATAAAGTCGAAACACTTCGAGAATAAAGTCGAAACACTTCGAGAATAAAGTCGAAACACTTCGAGAATAAAGTCGAAACACTTCGAGAATAAAGTCGAAACACTTCGAGAATAAAGTCGAAACACTTCGAGAATAAAGTCGAAACACTTCGAGAATAAAGTCGAAACACTTCGAGAATAAAGTCGAAACACTTCGAGAATAAAGTCGAAACACTTCGAGAATAAAGTCGAAATGTTACGAGAATAAAGTCGAAACACTTCGAGAATAAAGTCGAAACGTTACGAGAATAAAGTCGAAATACTACGAGAATAAAGTCGTAATATTTCGAGAATAAAGTCGTAATATTTCGAGAATAAAGTCGTAATATTTCGAGAATAAACTCGTAGTAATACGAGATTAAACTCCTAATATTTTGAGAAAAATCACAGAATTGCTAGAAACAATGGATGTGGAGGATTTGGTTAAATCCTACTTTAGATTAGGATTTAGCAATAAGGAAATTCTTTGTCTTTTGGCGCATCAGCACACAGTTATAATTAGTAAAAGGACACTGCAGCGGTTATGTAGGAAACGTAATTTATTCAGAAGAAAAAATCAGACAGACATTGAGGAAATTGGCTCTTTTGTGCAGTCTGAGATGGCGACCAGTGGTCGACTCCAAGGATATCGATGGTTACATCTGCGTGCTATTCGAAGAGGATATGTGGTTTCTCAAGAGACTATGAGGATGGTGATCAAAGAAATCGACCCTGAAGGAGTTGAACTTCGGCGCGCTCGACGTCTCCGAATATGCCATAACGCCACAACGCGTTGGGACCCCGGCTGAAGTACTGAGACGTCGTTATTTTTCTTCTGAATAAATTACGTTTCCTACATAACCGCTGCAGTGTCCTTTTACTAATTATAACTCCGTGCTGATGCGCCAAAAGACAAAGAATTTCCTTATTGCTAAATCCTAATCTAAAGTATTTAACCAAATCCTCCACATCCATTGTTTCTAGCAATTCTGTGATTTTTCTCAAAATATTAGGAGTTTAATCTCGTATTACTACGAGTTTATTCTCGAAATATTACGACTTTATTCTCGTAATATTTCGACTTTATTCTCGTAACATTACGACTTTATTCTCGAAGTGTTTCGACTTTATTCTCGTAACATTTCGACTTTATTCTCGAAGTGTTTCGACTTTATTCTCGTAACATTTCGACTTTATTCTCTAAGTGTTTCGACTTTATTCTCGTAATATTACGACTTTATTCTCGAAGTGTTTCGACTTTATTCTCGTAATATTACGACTTTATTCTCGTAGTGTTTCGACTTTATTCTCGAAGTGTTTCGACTTTATTCTCGTAATATTACGACTTTATTCTCTAAGTGTTTCGACTTTATTCTCGTAACATTTCGACTTTATTCTCTAAGTGTTTCGACTTTATTCTCGTAATATTACGACTTTATTCTCGAAGTGTTTCGACTTTATTCTCGTAATATTACGACTTTATTCTCGTAGTGTTTCGACTTTATTCTCGAAGTGTTTCGACTTTATTCTCGTAATATTACGACTTTATTCTCGTAATATTACGACTTTATTCTCGAAGTGTTTCGACTTTATTCTCGTAATATTACGACTTTATTCTCGTAGTGTTTCGACTTTATTCTCGAAGTGTTTCGACTTTATTCTCGTAATATTACGACTTTATTCTCGAAGTGTTTCGACTTTATTCTCGTAACATTTCGACTTTATTCTCGAAGTGTTTCGACTTTATTCTCGTAACATTTCGACTTTATTCTCTAAGTGTTTCGACTTTATTCTCGTAATATTACGACTTTATTCTCGAAGTGTTTCGACTTTATTCTCGTAATATTACGACTTTATTCTCGTAGTGTTTCGACTTTATTCTCGAAGTGTTTCGACTTTATTCTCGTAATATTACGACTTTATTCTCGAAGTGTTTCGACTTTATTCTCGTAATATTACGACTTTATTCTCGTAGTGTTTCGACTTTATTCTCGAAGTGTTTCGACTTTATTCTCGTAATATTACGACTTTATTCTCGTAGTGTTTCGACTTTATTCTCGTAACATTTCGACTTTATTCTCGAAGTGTTTCGACTTTATTCTCGTAACATTTCGACTTTTTTTCTCGTAGTTTCGACTTTATTCTCGAAATATTACGACTTTAATCTCGTAATCTTTGATTTTTTTTTTTTTTTAATGTGGCACTAAAACGCCGTCGTACATTTCATACAATAAAGATAGCATAATATATTTATTTTCATAAAATGTGTTTCTAGACATCTTAATCTTACTGGTTAAGGATCAAATAATGAGCTTTGGTTGTCGGTGAGGAAAATAATCTAACTGAACAAATTGCTGTCATTAATACTCTGCAGTTCTCTATAACTCAAAAACTTGTGTACACGAGCTGAGACTTGACCTGAGATTCGATTGTAGCCACCGCTCATGCCCATATTGATAAATTCCCAGTTTTGCGTAGAAATGACCATACACACAATTTTCTGAAATGTTTGTTTTGTAAATGAGGCCCATTAAGTCATGTACATGAATGAACACAGAAAACCATTTTACAGTTTGTCGGTTTACAATATAAAATATATAAGCAACCTTATTACTCTGTTTAAAGAACCTGTTTTCAGTATAAGTGTGTATGATCTAGATTTACGACATTTGGATGAGAATGAGAAACAATGATAAAAAGTGAATAAAACTATTTATGTGAGATTTGTTGACTTTGTGTGCATGTGGATGTTAGAAAGAGGATTTAGAAGTTTGTGTGTGTATTTTTTTTTTTTACTGACACAGAGAGATTGAGGAGTTCAAATAAACCCTAAACCCAGCATAGAGGGGTTCAGTGAATGTGGTGTTGAATGTGTGTAAGTGTGTGTGTGTGTTAGAAACGCTGAAGAAGGACAGAGAGCCGGCCGACACGTCCACATACACTCCTACTCTCTTAGAGCGAGAACGGACTGCAGGTATATCCATGTAGTGATTATTGTAACGAACAGAGAATCTGTCATAAGAGCAGTTCAGACTCCAGGATTTGTCATTGTATCCAAACCAACAGTCTCTTCCTCCTTTCCTGCTGATTCCTTTATATGACACTGATATTTTAGCATCCCTTCCGCTCCATTCAGCCTCCCAGTAACAGCGTCCAGTCAGATTCTCAACACTCAGAACCTGACGAGCATCATCAAATCTCTCTGGATGATCAGGATACGGCTGATGATCTTTCACACGCCTCGCCTTTCTGTTCTCATCAGACAGAACGAGTCGAGTGTTTGCTGTGTTTGGATCCAGTGTGAGATCACAGGCATCTGAACACAAGAAGAGAGAAACATCAAGAAGAAAGCAAGAGTCACTAGATGTGTGTGTGTGTGTGTGTGTAATTGTAGACCTACACTTTCGTAGTCTCGCTGTGATTCTTATCTCTCCTCCATGATCCACACTATAAACACACAAACACACATTAATGTAGATCTGCATCATTCTCACACACACACACACACACACACACGTCCAGTATGTCAGTATTAGTGTTTGATGTACTTGAGTATCTGCAGTGAGCAGTGTGGATCCTCCAGTTTGTGTTTGAGCAGCTGGACTCCTGATGGTCCTGGGTTATTGTAGCTCAGATCCAGCTCTCTCAGGTGTGAGGGGTTTAAACTCAGAGCTGAAGACAAATAACCACAGCCTTCCTCTGTCACCATACAGCCTGACAACCTACAGACAAACACAGACAGATCATCTACAGACACACAGACAGATCATCTACAAACACACACAGACAGATCATCTACAAATACACACAGACAGATCATCTACAGACACACACAGTCAAATCATCTACAGACAAACAGACAGATCATCTACAGACAAACAGACATATCATCTACAGACACACACAAACAGATCATCTACAGACAAACAGACATATCATCTACAGACACACACAGAAATATCATCTACAGACACACACAGTCAGATCATCTACAGACACACACAGTCAGATCATCTACAGACACACACAGTCAGATCATCTACAGACACACACACAGTCAGATCATCTACAGACACACACAGTCAGATCATCTACAGACACACACAGTCAGATCATCTACAGACACACACAGTCAGATCATCTACAGAAACACATAGTCAGATCATCTACAGACACACACAGTCAGATCATCTACAGAAACACATAGTCAGATCATCTACAGAAACACATAGTCAGATCATCTACAGCAGGGGTTCTCAACCTTTTGCAAGCTGGGCCCCCCCAAAGCTGGTTCATTGCAGTTGGGGCCCCAGTGCCCCCCCCCCACCCACACCACCTTGCATAGATAGATAGATAGCCCTATAGGCTATTATTTTTAGGCCCACATTATTATTATTATTATCATCTGTAGCGGTAGGTAGGCCTATTATCATTACTAGGCTATTGTTATAATTGACAGTAGCACCAGACTTCTAATGTGAGCTTGCAGACATTATTATTATTATCATTATGAGTAGTAGTAGGCCTATCATCATTACTAGGCTATTGCTATATAATTATATGAGGTTACATGCTTTGTTGTTGTTGTTGTTGTTGTTGTTGTTGTTGTTATTATCATCAGTATAGGCCTATTATCATTACTAGGCTATTGTTATAATTGACAGTAGCACCAGACTTCTAATGTAAGCTTGCAGACATTATTATTATTATTATGAGTAGTAGTGGGCCTATCATCATTACTAGGCTATTGCTATATAATTATATGAGGTTACATGCTTTGTTGTTGTTGTTGTTGTTGTTGTTGTTGTTGTTGTTATCATCAGTATAGGCCTATTATCATTACTAGGCTATTGCTATAATTGGGAATTGGCACCAGACCTCTGATATTAATTAATGCTTTATTATTGTTATTATTACTAGGCCTAATAGTAGGCATCATTTGCATTTTTTTACAGAAGCTTGCAGGTAGGTGATGTTAATGTGAGACCTGAGCCTGCTTTGCCTTGCAAAGATCCTCAATTCTTGGCTCAATGTTTGATAAACATAGCCTCAAATCATCCTCGATTTGTGCACGATTGCGGTATTTCGTTTTGAGTGCAGTCATTTTTGAGAATCCTGCCTCACACAAATATGTCGACGCGAAAGGAAGGAAAATCTTCAAGGCGACGTCACAGAGTTCAGGATATTCCTGCATCAATGCTGCCCAGAATGACGAAAGAGGGCAGGAGCTAAAGAGTTCCTTCAGTCTACTGTCACTCTTCAGCTCAATAAGCTGTTCCTGCATATCAATTGATAGCTCGTTTGCTGTGCACACAAACGGATCTCGAACCCACGCAAAAGAGCGACAATCCTCTTTAAAGTACGTCGCAAATTGTTTTCTCATTGCTGACAGGTGCTCAGACGCTGATTGAAATAGGGAGGAGAAATCGTGTGACGTGCCTGCATCAGTGATAAAGTCTGCAAGGCTGGGGAACATGTCGCAGTTCCCTCGACTGATGCGGCCATGCCAGAGGTCTAGTTTTTGTGTGAAGGCGTGCACTTTGTCTGCAAGGAGCAAAATATGAGTTTCGCGGCCTTGCAAAGACAGGTTGAGGCCGTTCAAGTGGTCAAATATATCGACCAAATAGGACAGAGACAGTAAAAGTAGCTGGATTTGTCGCTTTTGACAAAAAAAAAAGTCACCAGGAGGATGATTTGTGTCACGGGACCGCGAGGGAGCCCGTGGAAAAAGTGGAGATCTGGGTCCAAATGCAGGTAAGCGCTTCTTTCTTTATTAACTCAAAAGCCAACAGGCAAAAACAAAACAATAATCAGAAACGGGACACCCCAGACGGCAACGTAGTGCTGGTGTCCCGAGCGCACAAACCGAACGTAATCGGTAACAGGAAAACACAGTGAACATGCATAGATACACAAATAATCTAGGTGTAGGTAATCTAGCCAGGCAGAGGGATGGGAGTGAGGTGTCTAAATAGTCCACAGATGATGGGGACCAGCTGGGAATGTGATGAGGGGGTGCACAGGTGTGTGGAGTGATGATAATTGAGTCCAGGAGGAAGGGAGGTGGCGCCCTCTGGTGATGAGAAGGAGGACGCCGGGCCTGGACTCCTGACAATTTGTTTGTGTTATAATCAGTGCTTGAAGTGGGGGAAAAAGGTGGCGGTACTCTCTTTGCATTGGCAAATCATTGCATTTTTACAGTGAAAAACAAAACTTGGAGATATTGCTGTTACAACAATTTATTGTTATTTATTTATTAACAACATAAATGTATTTAAACATGTATGTGTGTGCGTGGCTGCGTGCGTGCGTGTATTTCACAAAAACTAAAGGAAAGCTTTAACTGTAGCCTATATTCTGACTAGTTTATTCGTTTTATATATATATAAAACGAATATTTTATAATAAACGAATAATGAATAATAAACAATTTTTTAAAAAATATATATATGTAACAACCCCTCCCGGGTCCACACCACCACAACTCATTCTTGCTCCGAGCGGGTCTCGAACCCGGGATTCCGACGCGGGAGGCGGGCGCTCTAACAAGGAACGCCAAAGGCTACAGCCTCTAGTGCCTCTTTTTGAGGTCAGGCAAGTGAGGTTTACACACAGCCCTTACTGGCATACATCCGTTACATATATATATATATATATATATATATATATATATATATATATATATATATAATATATATAATAAAACTAAATACGACCTCACGTTTTATACGTTTGCAGCCTCTGAAACTTCCGTCCGTCATAAAAATTAATTTGGATGGTTCGATTTTCTGCATCTTTCGTATCCGTAGCAAATATTTTGAGGGGTGTTTTTGACAAATGAGAGCCACCAAATGACGAATATGAAAAAACGAATACGACAGTTTCGGACTCAGTCAGGGTGCAAGGACCTTAAACTTTTGAGGCTTGCGCAGCTTCTCGAGGAGAAATCAAACAAATGAGCGCCGTTTTCTAAAGTATATGAGCACAGCACACACAAATAAACTAAATTGACATACTGCAGTTAAATTTGGTGTTTTTATATTTATAACATTTGAATACAGTTCAGCAACATGCATCACACGACCTGACGACCAAGAGAGCTGACAATTGACCATCACTTAATTTACCATCACCTCACGATTGAAAATGTGACACTGATTTCATATGACAGTTCAGCAAACATGTTAATAATATTAAGTCACTTACATTTTAGACGAAATAATGACTGTTTTGGTCTATTTTAGCAGCGAAAATAGATCCGCTGAATCCAAACAAAGATCACAGCATAGCGCATCTCACAGCAACACTCAATGGTGTTTTGAATGATTCAGTGTTTTGAACGAATCGGTTGAGTCAAAGATTCAATGACCCATCATCTGTCTCATTCTTGATGAATCGGCCGTTTGAAGGAATCGTTTGAATGAACGACTCAATGACTCGCTTAATAAAATCTCTTATCACCTGCATTTGCGCTCACTATCGACAAACCAATCAAATTTGGTCAAAACTCTTTTTTTTTTAATCAGTCCAAACACATTTAAATTTGTATTCAGGAGTTATGTATATACAAAACTATAACTTTTTATGACAGTAGTTTAGTGATAAAAAAAATTTGCCAATTTTTTTTTTTTCGTTTTTTTTGGGGGGGGCGCCCCACCGGTTGAGAACCACTGATCTACAGAAACAAACAGTCAGATCATCTACAGAAACACACAGACAGATCATCTACAGACACACACAGACAGATCATCTACAGACACACACAGACAGATCATCTACAGACACACACAGACAGATCATCTACAGACACACACAGTCAGATCATCTACAGACACACACAGACAGATCATCTACAGACACACAGTCAGATCATCTACAGACACACACAGACAGATCATCTACAGACACACACAGACAGATCATCTACAGACACACAGTCAGATCATCTACAGACACACACAGTCAGATCACATATAGACACACACAGACAGATCATCTACAGACACACACAGACAGATCATCTACAGACACACACAGTCAGATCATCTACAGACACACACAGACAGATCATCTACAGACACACAGTCAGATCATCTACAGACACACACAGTCAGATCACATATAGACACACACAGACAGATCATCTACAGACACACACAGACAGATCATCTACAGACACACACAGTCAGATCATCTACAGACACACACAGACAGATCATCTACAGACACACAGTCAGATCATCTACAGACACACACAGTCAGATCACATATAGACACACACAGACAGATCATCTACAGACACACACAGACAGATCATCTACAGACACACACAGTCAGATCATCTACAGACACACACAGACAGATCATCTACAGACACACAGTCAGATCATCTACAGACACACACAGTCAGATCATCTACAGACACACACAGTCAGATCATCAAATTGTGCACTTTAGATCCCTTAGATTTAGGAACAATTCCACTCACTCTTCTATTGGAAATTAAGAATTGTATAAATTTGTTAAATCAGCTAAACCAACCACATGTATGATAGACCCTATTTCATCTAAACTACTAAAAGAGGTGCTTACAGATGTCATAGATCCTCTTCTGAATATTATTAACTCATTATAGTCATTAGGATATGTCCCCAAAACCTTCAAATTGGCCTGTGATTTAAAAAACACAACTTGAGCTCAAAGATCTAGTTAATTACAGACCGATCTCGAATCTCCCTTTTCTTTCAAAGACACTTGAAAAGGTATCATCCTCACAATTATATTCCTTCATAGAGAAAAATGATATCTGTGAGGATTTCCAGTCAGGATTTAGACCATCTCATAATAATGAGACTGCTTATCATCTGATCGTGGTTGTATCTCTATATTAGTGCTCCTGAATCTTAACGCTGTGTTCGACACTATCGATCACAACATTCTTTTGAATAGACTTGAAAACTCTGTTGCATTAGTGGAAGTGCATTAGCATGGTTCAAATCGTACTTATCTGGCCGCCATCAATTCGTAGCAGTGAATGAAGAGGTATCATATCGATCACAAGTGCAGTATGAAGTACCACAAGGCTCAGTACTAGGGCCGTTACTTTTCACGCTTTACATGTTACCCTTGGGAAATATCATCAGGAAACATGGGGTTAACTTTCACTGTTATACTGCAGATACTCGGCTCTATATTTCTTCGCGGCCCGGTGAAACACACCAAATTGAGAAACGTATGGAATGAATAGTCGATATAAAAAACTGGATGACGAATAATTTCTTACTACTAAATTCTGAAAAAACAGAGGTGTTAATTATCGGACATAAAAACCACAGAAGTAATAACCTAGAACACTGTCTAACACTTGATGGCTGTTCTCTCGATTCTTCATCATCAGTCAGGAACCTAGGTGTGCTATTTGATAGCAATCTCTCCTTCGAAAGCCACGTTTCTAGCATTTGTAAAACTGCATTTTGTCATCTTAAAAATATATCTAAACTGAGACCAATGTCAAATGCAGAAATGTTAATTCATGCGTTTATGACCAAGGTTAGACTATTATAATGCTTTATTAGGTGGATGTTCTGCACGCTTAATAAACAAACTACAGATGGTCCAAAATACAGCAGCTAGAGTTCTTACTAGAACCAGGAAGTATGACCACATTAGCCCAGTTCAGTCAACACTGCACTGGCTCCTATCAAACATCGTATAGATTTTAAAATCTTGTTAATTACTTATAAAGCCCTGAATGGTTTAGCTCCTCAGTACTTGAGCGAACTCTTATCACATTATAGTCCTTCATGTCTGCTACGATCTCAACATTCTAGTGTGAGAAAAACACACTATTTCTCCATTTAATACTGTAAAGCTGCTTTGACAATTTGCATTGTAAAAAGCGCTCTATAAATAATGGTGACTTGACTTAAAGACGTGCAGTAAAGAATTAGTGCTAAAAAGGCCTGGACACAGCTATTTGTGTGCCTGACATTATTGAATATGCATTTGTAGTAGTGCTGGGCGGTATGACCAAACATTTATATCACGCTATTTTTCAAAATTATACCGGTTTCACGGTATATGACGGTATTTATTTTTTTCATGCATAACCGGGTGTTAACCAGATTTTCTACTGACTGAGAAAAACTGCAGTAGATTGACTAACAATGCCATATTTTAGTGTCATGATGAGCGAATATTGTAGAAAAATTCCACACTAAATAGTGACTAAACACGACCCATTAATACATGCTAACCAGGAGTCACTCTCATTTATAATCGCGACAACATCTGATTAAATCAACATGCATCTAACTAGTGGTAACGGATCACAAAACTCATGGTTCGGATCACACTACAGATTTCGAGTCACGGATCGGATAATTTTTCGGATCAGCAAAAAAAAAAGTTTGCTTTTCATTAATTACTAAAAGCTTACTTTAAATCCTTCTATACACCAGCAGAAACTAACGTTACTAGCTTATCTATGGTCAGTAATACAACTAACAATTACACAAATTACAAAGACCGTAACAGTAGTATTCAGGTGCAGAAATGTACAAATTAAGTGTAAAACAACACAATAATGCATACTGCATAAGTTAAATACAGATTCATCTTTGTTAAAGCCGTGGTGTTGTTTGGTTTGCAGACAGAAGCAGGTATAATAGGCTGCTGTCTCTTTAAGACTAAATGCACGGACCTAATACTAACACACATCAGATTTACTGTCACAGATGTATACGATACCTTAAGACATATCCGACTGTTTTTACAGAATACTTGCCAAAACAGGTATCTTAACATAACTTTGTGTGTAAGTATCCATCCATTGAGGCAGTATCTGAATCGCGCCTCTCTTTCTCTCTCCCCCTCTCTCTCTCTCTCACTCTCTCTCTCTCACACACACACACTCTCTCTCACTATCTCTCTCTCTCACACACTCTCTTTCTCTCTCTTTCTCTATCTCTCACACACACTCGCATTCTCTCTCTCACTCTATCTCTCTAACACACTCTCTTTCTCTCTCACTCTATCTCTCTCACACACACACACTCTCTCTCTCTCTCTCGGCGTGACTGTGAGGAGCGTTTGAGCAGGAGTGTGTGGAGTTACTGAGTGAGTTTCTAACTTTTCCTTTCTCAGTTTATATATATTATATATATTTTTTTTCCTCAAATATCGTTGTAAGTTAGAGGAGAAGGTGTTATAGTGGTGATTTTTGCCTGATAAAGATGGGCTTAAATTCTGATGTTTTTTCCTGTTGTCTGCTCGGCATGCGTGCAAGTGCATTCCGTCAGATGAGTCAATTTCCATTGAGAGTGTTTTGGTCGCTATTGGTCGAGAAATAGGTGCACAAAACATTCAGTATTTCTGAAGGGAATCGAAATGGTTAGTCAGTTGGTGGAGTGTGGTTTGACTGTTCAATATGTGTTTGTTCCAGTCTTACCTTTGTCTAATCTCTCGAAAAAAGTGATGTTGTCAAACGTACCTCCGTTTATTTCTGATAAAGCGCTTGAGTCTATTTTAGCGCGTTATAGAAAATTGGTTGGGCTGATTAAAATGATTCCTCTGGGACCAGAGTTGAAACATATGTCTTTCAGACATCAGGCTCTGATGATATTACGTGCCGAATTTGAAATGCTTGAGGTGTCTGTTAAATTGACAGCTTTTGGTAGGGACTATACGATCTATAACACAACTGAGACCATGAAATGCTTTATTTGTGGAAAATATGGCCATATTAAAACAGGTTGTCCTGTGGTCAAAGAGGCGCAAAGCGTAAGGAATGGTTCAGAATCCAATTCAGTGCAAGATTCAAATGTTTTGGAGAATGGTTTGGTCAAACCGACTGCAGAAAGCGCTGCAGTTGATTTGAACGCGGACACGGACGCGTCTACTGAAATGAGAGAACAGTTGCGTCAGGATGGTAATACTGAGATTATAGAAACGGATGCGTCAATTCCTGATGCTAGACAGAGTGGAACGAATGATCCTGTAGAAACTGTTGAGGAGTTAGGACACTCTGGAGAACAAGAAGGGCCTAAAGTGAGCGATGTCTTGGATGAGGTACAGGCATCAAGCAGAAATATGTCTCAAAATGAAGCTGATTTGTTGGTTGAAAATCCAACATCACAACTTGTTGCCAGTGATTTGGATAGTGAGTGTTCAGACTTAATCATTGATGAATACAAATACAATACAAATTAAGCTCGGATGAGCTTTATTTGTCACATACACAATTATAATGAGGAGTGAAATGTGTTCTCTGCATTTAACCCATCCAAGTGTACACACTTGGAGCAGTGGGCAGCCGACTGTGCAGCGCCCGGGGAGCAGTCGTGGACTTCCTGTCTGAGCCGGGATTCGAACCCACAACCTTGGGTTACCTCGGGTTTCAAGTCCAACGCTCTATCCATTAGGCCAACGACTGCCCAGGAGCCAACGACTGCCCGGATGAATTAAGTTCTCAGGAAAGTACCACTTCAAGCAAGGTTTGCATTTCCACCGCAGTTTAGTACCGCTATAGAGTGGGCGGGGTTATTCACGCGTCGTTATAATTGCGCCGCCTCTACTGCCGTGACATCAACGGTAAACGCGCCACAAACAAACTCACAACAAAGAAAGGAGACGGAATAGTGTTCTTCATTCTCGGCATGTGGATGTTTTTAACAGCAATGGAGAGGTCTATGAGATTTACCCCCAGCAGCAGAGACTGTGGCAGTGACACGGGCTGTAGAGGAGGAGGAGAGCAGGGATGTGTTTAACAGCAATGGAGAGGTCTATGAGAACGCTTGTGATTTACCCCCAGCAGCAGAGACTGTGACAGTGACACGGGCTGTAGAGGAGGAGAGCAGGGATGTGTTTAACAGCAATGGAGAGGTCTATGAGAATGCTTGTGATTTACCCCCAGCAGCAGAGACTGTGGTGGCAGTGACACGGGCTGTAGATGAGGAGAGCAGGGATGTTTTTAACAGCAATGGAGAGGTCTATGAGAGAGCTTGTGATTTACCCCCAGCAGCAGAGACTGTGGTGACAGTGACACGGGCTGTAGAGGAGGAGAGCAGGGATGTGTTTAACAGCAATGGAGAGGTCTATGAGAACGCTTGTGATTTACCCCCAGCAGCAGAGACTGTGGTGACAGTGACACGGGCTGTAGAGGAGGAGAGCAGGGATGTTTTTAACAGCAATGGAGAGGTCTATGAGAATGCTTGTGATTTACCCCCAGCAGCAGAGACTGTGGCAGTGACACGGGCTGTAGAGGAGGAGAGCAGGGATGTGTTTAACAGCAATGGAGAGGTCTATGAGAACGCTTGTGATTTACCCCCAGCAGCAGAGACTGTGGTGACAGTGACACGGGCTGTAGAGGAGGAGAGCAGGGATGTGTTTAACAGCAATGGAGAGGTCTATGAGAACGCTTGGGATTTACCCCCAGCAGCAGAGACTGCGGTGACAGTGACACGGGCTGTAGAGGAGGAGAGCAGGGATGTGTTTAACAGTAATGGAGAGGTCTATGAGAACGCTTGTGATTTACCCCCAGCAGCAGAGACTGTGGTGACAGTGACACGGGCTGTAGAGGAGGAGAGCAGGGATGTGTTTAACAGCAATGGAGAGGTCTATGAGAACGCTTGTGATTTACCCCCAGCAGCAGAGACTGTGGTGCAGTGACACGGGCTGTAGAGGAGGAGAGGGATGTGTTTAACAGCAATGGAGAGGTCTATGAGAATGCTTGTGATTTACCCCCAGCAGCAGAGACTGTGGTGACAGTGACACGGGCTGTAGATGAGGAGGGCAGGGATGTTCGTGCAGGTGTGCTGCGTTACTTGATTAGTTAACTATTCATGCAGCGTGTTCTGTAAAGTGAATTATCAATAAACTTTTGAATATTTCAAAAATGTACAATGTATCCCTTGTTTTTTTTTGTGATGGTTTTTATAATCGTGGCATTAATCATTTGTCTTTTCCAAGAGGTTCATTATGTGCTCATACAATAATACATTTTTAATATAGTCTGGAGGTACACTTATTCGATCAGATTGTTTTTAATTGAAGCAAAACACACATACAAAGGTAAAAATATAAACAGAAGACATACTCTGAAAATATAGCAAGATCAAATGTATATACATAAGGCTTTTTCCTTCGGCGTCGCGCCATCAAGCTCTCGCTGGATCCGCTCCTCGGCTATCAACGAGAGGAACGTCTGAACTTCCTCAACAGACAACGACACTGCTATTTTGTGGTTGATGCAAAAATGTGCGTTTGTTTAAACAGAAGTTGCGTCCGATCCTTCGCTGGCTGTGCTGATTTAAATCTAGCGGGTCTATGGGTCTCATGTCGCAAGTTCATTGACGCAGTAATGGCGATTCTCTCCGGCCAATCAGTGATCAGTAGTGTTTACACGTCACGTTTTGGTAACGGTACGGATCGCTTGGAACCTCGACCGAGGTGGTACTAAAAAAGTACCCAGTGGAAAACCCCCCAAAAGTGAACCGTACCGTGCCGTACCATGCAGTGGAAAAGCGCCATTAGTCTTAGTCATGGTACGAATGTGAATGCTGGTGTTGCGTTTTTATTTTCAAAGCGTGTTAAAGATGATCCAGTTTTCTTAGAAATAATACCTGGACGCCTTCTTCGAGCTGATATAATAATAGGCAATAATAGTTTTTCTTTTTATAATATCTATGCTCCTAATATAGGAAGTGAGCACTTTGATTATTTTCTGAAACTTTCTGAAGAACTGTTGAAGTGTTCAGATGATAAGATTTTTGTTATAGGTGGTGATTTTAATTGTACTGTAGATCATAGTTTGGATAGGAACCCTGAGGAACCTCATTTTGGTTCAGCAGATGTTTTTAAATCTTTAATTAATAGACATAATCTTGTAGATTTGTGGAGGGATGTTTATCCTTATGTTAAACAGTATACTTGGTTGAAAATTAATTCAAATAACGTTTCTGCTGCAAGATTGGAGTGTTTCTATACTGATAAATGCAATAAAGGAAGATTTAGCAACCGTATCTCTCATACATCTATATCAGATCATCATTACATTTCTGTGTCTATGTCTTCCTTGTCAATCTTATAAGTCACATTGGCACTTTAATAATGCATTACTTCAGGACCACATCTTTGTGCACTCCTTTGGTCTTTTTTGGAAGTCTTGGAGAGAAGAGAGAGGTAGTTATTGTCAATGGTGGGATTTGGGAAAAGTGCAGATAAAGGCTTTTTGTCAACAATATACAACAGACAATACTGAGACCTTGAAAGTAAAGATGAAGATGATAGAGCAAGAAATTCTTCAACAAAGCCTCTATAATCAGGGAGGAGGTGATATCATTAAAGAGAACAAAGGTTTTTTGAAGGATTTATTGGAGGAGCAGGAGAAGGAGACACTTGTCAGGAAAAGATATGTGAAGTGCAATGAAATGGATGCTCCAACTGCTTTTTTTTCCGAACTGGAGAAAAAGTCAAAAGAGTAGAATTTTTTTCACAAAATGAAACTTCCTAATGGCAAAGAAATAACTAATCAACGAGAAATTATAGTTTTTGATATTTCTTTTTATGAGAAACTTTATCAGTCTGAACTTTGTGACGAAGCAGCAGTTGAAGAACTTCTTCTAGATCTTCCACAGTTGTCTAAAGAGGAAAAGATGGAATTGGAGGAATTCTTGACTTTTTCTGAGCTTTCAAGTGCTGTGCAAGGGCTGAACAGTGGAAAATCTTCGGGTGTGGATGGTCTCTCTGCTGAGTTTTTTTAAAAGCTTTTGGAATGTGATTGGACATGATTTGTATGATGTTTTTTTTGGAGTCCTTTAACCAAGGTGTTTTACCCCTAAGCTGTCAAAGAGCAGTGCTGACATTAATCCCCAAGAAAGGAGATCTTGGACTCTTAAAGAATTGGCGCCCTGTGTCGTTGCTGTGTACTGATTTTAAAATACTGTCAAAAGCTATAACTAATAGGTTGAAGAAATGTAAGGCAACTATAATTCATGAGGACCAGTCATACTGTATCCCTAAACGGACAATTTTCGACAACTTATTTTTGCTACGAGACATTATTGCAGTTGCCAAAGAACATCAAATTGATATTGGACTCTTATCTTTAGATCAAGAAAAAGCTTTTGACAGAGTGGATCACTTTTATTTACTAAAGGCTTTGAAGGCCTTTGGCTTTGGACCACAATTTATCTCTTGTATTAAACTGCTTTACAGTGAAACATCTAGTATGCTTAAGATTAATGGTTGTTTAACTAGAACTTTTGCAGTAACAAGAGGCATACGAAAAGGATGCCCCCTTTCAGGACTTTTATATTCAATTTCTATTGAGCCTTTGTTATCATATTTGAGGAAACGGATTTTGGATTTTGTATTCCTGGTTTTCCAGATATTCCACCAGTAAAACTCACAGCTTATGCTGACGATGTAACCGTTTGTATAAGGAACATTGATGATATGACTGCTTTGACTTGAAAAAGCTACATCTGCTAGAATCAATTGGGATAAGTGTACATCCCTTCTATTAGGCGAGTGGAGGAATACGGATCCTCCCCAACTTCCACAACAATGTGAATGGATTAAAGATGGTTTTAAAGTTCTTGGAGTGTATTTAGTATCGGATACTTATATGAAAAACAATTGGGAAGGGTTAGTTGACAAGATTGTG
The DNA here is from genome assembly GCA_003573665.1 of Oxygymnocypris stewartii. NCBI lineage: Eukaryota > Metazoa > Chordata > Actinopteri > Cypriniformes > Cyprinidae > Oxygymnocypris > Oxygymnocypris stewartii. The sequence continues at coordinate 103,725 of QVTF01011598.1, read as the reverse complement.
GGGAAACTACAGAAGTGGAGATGGATTCTCCAACAGTTATCTTTTAGAGGAAGATGTTTAATCGTTAATAATTTGGCAGCCTCAATTTTGTGGCACAGATTTACAGTGTTGAATCCCCCTGAAGAGTTGTTGATTGGTATTCAAAAAGCCTTTGTTAAATTATTTTGGGATGGTTATCATTGGCTTCCTCCTCGAGTTTTGTATCTCCCAGTTGTAGAAGGCGGTCAAGAACTTACAAATCTGGAGGCAAGAGTTAAGACAATGAGGTTTCAAACATAGCAAAGGCTATTGTATTGTTCAGATAAGATACCCTGGATTGCATTAGGTTTGTGTGTGTTACAAAGTATTGGGGGAGTTGGATAAGCTAAGCAGTTGTTCTTAATGGAAAAATCTTTTGTTTCTAGAGTAAGTGTTTCTTCTAACTTTTATGTATCTGTATTAAAAGCCTGGCAAGTGTTTAAAAAGTTGAGAGATGATGATGAGGATGAACATTATGGGGTTTTAGAACCATTGTTTTTTAATCCTCTCTTTAAAATGAATCCTTCCATTTTGAGTTCAGTAATTGATACGTTTTTAAACACAGGAATGGCGACTGTAAAGGATTTAATAGATTTTTCAAAGGGTCAATGGTATGAGGCTAAATCAATAGCTAATAGAGTTGGGCTTAGATCAAAAATATATGTTGAAGGGATAATTGGAGATCTTAAAAAATCTTTTCCTCAGTCTTTCTTGACCTATGTAAACAATTTTATTGAGAATGGTGAAAGGCCTTTGATTTTTCCAGATCTTCGAGTTAGCATAATTCTTGATTTGGATGAAGATCTGAATGATACTTTATTGAAAGGATTTGAAGATGTATTGTTTCACAATGTTGATAAAAAGATATTGTATTGTATGTGTGTGAAATCCCTGTTTTATACTTGATTGAAAAGACGTGTTGATACTAAATGGAGAGAATATCTATCAATTTCTTCAGAAATAACTCCATCATGGAGGTGTTTTGTAAGACTGGTGCCAATGTGTCTGGGCCCCCCCCTCTAGAGGACAAAAGGCCCCACTGGGGGAATCCACAAAGCTGTCTCTTGCATATGTAACAGTAACATCCAGGGGTGCGGCACACTGGGGGGTCTACACCCTGTGCTGACGATCTCAACATCTTCCCGGCAACGTCCAGGACGCGGCGCACTGGGGGGTCTACACCCTGTGCTGACGATCTCAACACCTTCCCCCCCTCTCCTCATGTCTTAGAATTCACTGAAAACTCATGCAATGTGATATGTACAAATAAGTATCCATACATGTTTGATATCTTTTGAAATGTCTCAGTGCGCCTGGTAAAATGGTCTCATTCTCCCAATCATAATGAAAAGCTAAAATAAGTTCTAAAGTATGAGAAAATATAGTGCACAACTTAAAGGTGTGCCCTCCCCCTGATCCCCTACTCAAAACATCTCCTGTATGTAAATAAGTATTCCCGGCCACAGGATCTCCAGAAGCCATTTGGTCGCAAAATTCTAAAAACTAATTATAATGACAAGATACCACCTGGGTACCCACCTGGGTGGGTCTATTAGATTATCTGGGTATATAAGGAGAAGGGACAGAAAGTTCTGGGCGTCTGTAGGAGGATTGCCCGCACAACCACTGTGTGTAGGTTTCAGTTCCAGCTATGGTTAGGAGTCAGTAAGCTGATTGCCCACACATGTCACTTGTGTGTAGTTTTTCATTGCCAGGTAGTAATTTCTACAAATTCTTCAATTCCTGAGTTATTGTTATGTTATGGTTAACCGTTGATTCTATTCTTGTAACATTGGAGCTTTGAATTATTGTTTTGATTACCTGGTCAATAAATTGTAACGTTTGATTCTATTCTAACTGCCTCTGAAGTGTGCTTTCTCTCTACCAGATTAGTGGATTCGTATATTTCCGCAAGCCTGCGTCAGCTTTAGCGACGGCTAATATCCGGCATCTTTTAAGTGTGCTTGGGTGTAGGGACGGGCTAATTCCGTTCAGTGACGGTGAACGCCGTCTGATCAGACTGAATTCGGGTACGTCCACACCTCTGACTTTGATTTAATGTTACTTTAAACAAAGATTTGGCCAATCCAAAGCTATTACGAGTGTAGTATATTGATCTGCTAACATATCTGATAGTGGCCAAAACCCTTTACTGAAGTAAACGATTGAGTTCGAGTTCTGAGGGTGCCCCATGAGGGTTATTGATATCTCTGATTGTGTACGTGTGAATTTACGGCAAATCTCAGATACGTAACCATAATTTACCTCTGACTGATGACCGGGCCTGACGAGATTGTGTCCGTGAGATCTGTGGAAAACAGGACCTCTGAGCGATATGGTTTCCCTATGTCTGGACGGGTAAAGTATTGAAAAAGAGCTGATAAGAATAACCGATCATTCGTTCCTGTTTTAGTGATGCACAGACATCATTAAAACCCTTTTCATTTTATGGAGTCAGATGAAATAACGAGATAAAATATATAAGAAGAAGTGTTCCATTTTAATGTTCTTGTTGTGTCGTGAAAAGGAAAGATCGTAACACACAAAGCCCTTCACCCGCGGAACGACTGCCGCCATTGGGTCGTTCCAGCCGGGTCCTTTCTTACAGTGGTGACCCCGCCGACGTGATCTCGCAAAGACGAGAACGTGATTCTCGCAGAGACTAATACGTCATTCCAGCTGCGACAGCCGCGACATTCAACTTGAATTCTCCTTGGGACATGAAGTTTGAGCTCTTTCTCATCATTATCCAACTGCTGTGGTAAGTATATTTTCTTTGCCTTTTAGAAGTTGAGGGAAATATTGTTTACACCATATAGACACATTTTTAGTACGGGTCGGAATACCCACTTTTGAGTCCGGAACCGAAAAACCCGGTGGTGTTGAGAATTAGACGAGAAACAACATGTCTTTTCAGGGAAACCACAGCAGCAGAGGAGATCAGGAGATAATGGAAGTTTTAGGAATACAATTACAAAAAATCCTTGTTCGGTTAAGCGACAAGGGATTCAATTTGAAGTGGAACAACAACGAAATAACATCCTGGTATTCTGCCGAGGGTGCGAGACTAAAATCGAAATCAAAATACAAGAAAATTCCCGCTGCAATTGTTTATTTGCTTCGTCGTAACGACCTCGCGACCATGACCGAGAACGAAAAAACAATAACAAATATCAAAGAAATCGAACGAGTGCGATCTGACGAATTACAAAAGTTAAGAAAGCAAGTCGAAATGTTTGCATATGAGCAACGGGGGTGGGCTAGACAACGCGAAGAAATGGCTACAAAAATTGATCAAGTTCAAGGGAAACTAATTACATATAGTAATTACATATCTGCGCTCGAAGATTATTGCGATAAAACAGGTTTTCCAGTTGCCGCAGTTAAACAAGCAGCACTGGATGAAACCGAGTTAGAGGCGCAAACTGAAAGCGAAGATGAAGACACTGCGTTAGCGTGTAACAATAGGCCACGCAGAGAAACTCGTAACCGAGCTCTCATGAGTCTGTGGCCAGAAAAACAGAGCCTGCGAAGCCCAATAAAGACCCGAACCAAATCAAACGACTCGCCAAAAAAGGCAGTTAAAATCGCAGTGTTAAAAACCATGAAAAATGCGGATGATGATATCACAACAATCAGCCGCCCGTTAACATGCGGAGAATGCTCTAGGCATAAACAAGTCGTAGGAACTATGCCGAGAAAAGGGCCTTTTCAACCCTACTGGGAAGCATTGATGCTACAGGCTAATGTCTACAAACTAGAGGTTAGAGACGTATGGCAAGTAGCCCTCCTCACTATCCCTGAGGAGCTCAGACCGAAACTAAACACAGAAATGAAATCCGGCAACATAATGAACAGAGTAAATGACGAAACCGACGAAGGGATTTATGAACGTCTAAAACAGGCATTATTAGACATGAGGGGACCGTCACATGCAGATTGGAGCAAAATATTAGAAATCAAACAAGCAAGTAATGAGTCATTTGAAACGTACGCTGAACGGTTATGGGTGACCTACAGAGAACACTCAGGCCTTGAAAATGCAGACCGCAACCATGACGCATTACTGCAGCTTGTTAAAAACAATGCCGGCATCCCCGTTCAGAAAGCGTTATCAAATGGCGTCGACCCAGCCGAAAACACGTTCAGAGCAATAGTAGATTGGGGTTCAAGAATAGAAAACAGATGGCGATTAAAACCCCGCAGCGTTGCGTCCGCACAGTGGTTAACAGAAGGGAACAGCACATATGAGAGGTGGGTGTTGCGTAACACTCTAAGGGGCCATCCACACAAAAAAAATCACAGTCGCACCAAAGAGAAAGTTACATGGCCTCCCGGATTAGTACCGGATCCAAATTGCACACCACAAATTTGTTGTAGTTCAGGTAACACCCACCCACCTACAAAGAAACATTTCAGGACACACTCGAGCACCAAATTCATGCACAACCTCACTGCCTGGTATCGACTTAAAATAGATCCAGGTGACACAATAGGTAACATGCATACACTACACGAAAAATCTAAAACAATGGCATAGACCCAAAATTGTACCACTATATTAAAAATTTGGAACCTGCAACATATAGGTGCACACATACAGAAACACATAATAACACACATATGAGATTCACCAAGCTAATGTACTTGTCTGGACCAACCGAAAGGAAGGAATGTATTGTGTCGGGGAATGTTTGCCTGGACCAACCGAAAGGAAGGAATGTATTGTGTCGGGGAATGTTTGCATTGCATAGACAATTTCACCAATCCACACAACTGTTACTTTATTACATGATGTAAATTTGGTAATGACACATGTAACTTATAACATTTCCAATATACTCTCTGCTTATACAAAACATTGTATTACTAATGATGAGTCATATGCATGGCTACAGTCACGAATCGATGATTTAATTTCTGATTACAAAGATAGACTTGCCGTCCAAATTCCACCTGCTCAGCAGGATAGCCGGCCTGTTCAGATCAATTAATTCAGCAGCCAACACTTATGAAATAACCAAACAATCTCAATTCTCTACATGGTTGACAGATCAGATGGCCACTGGTTTCCAACACATCACCAATAGCAATGATAATATTATCAAAGCGGTTCGTTCCGAGGCGCAGGCGCTTCTAACGATCAGCCACACATTGTTCAATCAGACCCGTACCATCGAACGTGACTTAGCCTGCAGATCATATGCACGAGATTTATTCACTGCAACAAGACAGGAAATTTTAGCTTCGTCTTCACAAGACCCCGAGACATGTTTTGAACGATTTAATTGAGGTTTTAGATTTACATAGATGGTTCTCTTCAGAAAAAATGAAAAATGTAAAGTATTCAGAATTAATATCCACAATTGTGATGTATACTGGAAACGAATGTATTGATTGTATTGGATTTTTTGCCACTTTTCCTTTAATCCACCCAGATCAAGTTTATCCAAATTCCACTAATATTCGATCCATTGGCATGGTAGTTAAAGATCAGGTAATTAAATGGGATCACCTACGTTGAAGGATACTGAGACCTTATTTACCAGTCGCACTTGTTATCATGAAACTCACAATTATGTTGTCTGTACATGTAACACATTACAACCTTTCTCTCCCAATGATAGCAAACTCATAAGTGTTGAATCTTTGCATGGCCATTCAAATGCGATTCAGGTGTCTCATACACAGTGGTGTGTCATCAGTGAGATGAACTCGTTCACATATGGAGGACTGACCTGTGCTGCTGATCACTCATTTTGCTTGGAAGTGACAGAGGACTTTTCTATGGGCCAGATCGACATCCTCGGAAGGATGCCAAAGGACGCAGAGGTCTCCCCATGGTGGGACGACACCTTTTATGAACACGGAACACAAGCCTTGATCGACACGATGGACCTGGTACAGAACGTCATCCTCCAAACAGAGTACCACTTTTCTCAAGCGCAGGTAGAGACAAACTTGGCGCGAAAGACTGCACAGATTCTGTCTAGCTCATCCACCCGATCGGCACAGACCGCATATACCTGGTGGGACTGGGTACTTCGAGGTTGCGCAGTTGGAAGCACACTCATCTTCTCCTTCACGCTATTCCAATGTTGCTATTTCCGACACCTCATCAGATCAGTAAAAGCATCCACTAACACTATCCTAACCCTCAGCCCCTTAAGACTGCCCACCTTACAACGACTGAAATGACACTGCAGGGAAGCCTGTGAGTGGCCCAAACAGTGCCAAAGGGAGGAAACTGTAAGACTGGTGCCAATGTGTCTGGGCCCCCCCCTCTAGAGGACAAAAGGCCCCACTGGGGGAATCCACAAAGCTGTCTCTTGCATATGTCATCCAGGACGCAGCACACTGGGGGAATCCACAAAGCTGTCTCTTGCATATGTAACAGTAACATCCAGGGGTGCGGCACACTGGGGGGTCTACACCCTGTGCTGACGATCTCAACATCTTCCCGGCAACGTCCAGGACGCGGCGCACTGGGGGGTCTACACCCTGTGCTGACGATCTCAACACCTTCCCCCCCTCTCCTCATGTCTTAGAATTCACTGAAAACTCATGCAATGTGATATGTACAAATAAGTATCCATACATGTTTGATATCTTTTGAAATGTCTCAGTGCGCCTGGTAAAATGGTCTCATTCTCCCAATCATAATGAAAAGCTAAAATAAGTTCTAAAGTATGAGAAAATATAGTGCACAACTTAAAGGTGTGCCCTCCCCCTGATCCCCTACTCAAAACATCTCCTGTATGTAAATAAGTATTCCCGGCCACAGGATCTCCAGAAGCCATTTGGTCGCAAAATTCTAAAAACTAATTATAATGACAAGATACCACCTGGGTACCCACCTGGGTGGGTCTATTAGATTATCTGGGTATATAAGGAGAAGGGACAGAAAGTTCTGGGCGTCTGTAGGAGGATTGCCCGCACAACCACTGTGTGTAGGTTTCAGTTCCAGCTATGGTTAGGAGTCAGTAAGCTGATTGCCCACACATGTCACTTGTGTGTAGTTTTTCATTGCCAGGTAGTAATTTCTACAAATTCTTCAATTCCTGAGTTATTGTTATGTTATGGTTAACCGTTGATTCTATTCTTGTAACATTGGAGCTTTGAATTATTGTTTTGATTACCTGGTCAATAAATTGTAACGTTTGATTCTATTCTAACTGCCTCTGAAGAGTGCTTTCTCTCTACCAGATTAGTGGATTCGTATATTTCCGCAAGCCTGCGTCAGCTTTAGCGACGGCTAATATCCGGCATCTTTTAAGTGTGCTTGGGTGTAGGGACGGGCTAATTCCGTTCAGTGACGGTGAACGCCGTCTGATCAGACTGAATTCGGGTACGTCCACACCTCTGACTTTGATTTAATGTTACTTTAAACAAAGATTTGGCCAATCCAAAGCTATTACGAGTGTAGTATATTGATCTGCTAACATATCTGATAGTGGCCAAAACCCTTTACTGAAGTAAACGATTGAGTTCGAGTTCTGAGGGTGCCCCATGAGGGTTATTGATATCTCTGATTGTGTACGTGTGAATTTACGGCAAATCTCAGATACGTAACCATAATTTACCTCTGACTGATGACCGGGCCTGACGAGATTGTGTCCGTGAGATCTGTGGAAAACAGGACCTCTGAGCGATATGGTTTCCCTATGTCTGGACGGGTAAAGTATTGAAAAAGAGCTGATAAGAATAACCGATCATTCGTTCCTGTTTTAGTGATGCACAGACATCATTAAAACCCTTTTCATTTTATGGAGTCAGATGAAATAACGAGATAAAATATATAAGAAGAAGTGTTCCATTTTAATGTTCTTGTTGTGTCGTGAAAAGGAAAGATCGTAACACGCAAAGCCCTTCACCCGCGGAACGACTGCCGCCATTGGGTCGTTCCAGCCGGGTCCCTTCTTACAGTTTGTATAAGCCCCCTATTCCTAAGAGGTCTGGGGACCTCCAATGGAGAATACTCCATTGTGCTGTGGCAACAAATAGCTTTGTGTCAAAATTTAATGAGATGGTTTTATCTACATGCCCTTTTTGCAATATTCTTGATACTGTTTTTCATTTTTTTGTGATTGTTTAAGATTAATTCTTTTGTTTGAATTGTTGGATAAAATATTTACTAATCTTGGTTTTATGTTTACAAAAATTTTTCATTATGGGTGTAAATATAAGAAAGAATGGAAGGTACAGTGTACACTGGTAATTTTTTAGGGCGATAGGCAAAGTTGGCTATTTTAAAATCCCATAAATGTAAGAATGAAGGGGAAGATGCTGATTTGCTTGGAATGTTTAAATCTCTTGTAGAGGGCCAGGTCATTATGGAATATGCATACTGTAAATTAACAAATAACATGCACTTTTTTTGATGTGAGGTGGAGTGTGAAAAATGCTCTTGTGATAAGAGATTAGCTTGGAGAGCTATTGTTCAATTGGTGAATTGTAAAGAACGTTTTTAAATCTGTTGTTTGATTAAAAGAGTTTCAAAGTCTTTCTCTCACTCACTCACACACACACACACACACTCTCTCTCTCTCTCTCTCTCTCTCTCTCACACACACACACACACACACACACACTCTCTCGCTCTCTCTCTCTCTCTCACACACACACACACACACACACACTCTCTCGCTCTCACTCTATCTCTCTCACACACTCTCTTTCTCTCTCACTCTATCTCTCTCACACACACACACACTCTCTCGCTCTCACTCTATCTCTCACACACACACACACACACACACACACACACACACACACACACTCTCTCGCTCTCACTCTATCTCTCTCACACACTCTCTTTCTCTCTCTCACTCTATCTCTCTCACACACTCTCTTTCAATTCAATTCAATTCAGAAAGCTTTATTGGCATGACAAAAACATACATTTTGTATTGCCAAAGCATTAAGACAACATAGAAAATGACTTACAATATCTGAACGTTTAGAAAAGCCTAGAGAAAATAATAGTAACAACGAAACTAAATAAAAAGGCAATATTATATAAACACATGGCTAGATATAGCAAAACATAAATAAAAATAATAGAATTAGTAAAATAACATTTATAAAATAAAGAATTATAATAAATAAAAGATAATAATATAGAAGTCACGTAACAACTGAATTTAGGCATGTGAACATTATACATTATATACATTATCTAGTTGTGTGTAGTAGGGGTCGACCGATTATCGGCGCCGATATTAAGCATTTTTACGATTATCGATATCGGCCGTTTTCAAAACAGATTTGCCGATAATATATATATATATATATATATATATATATATATATATTTTTTTTTTATGCAAACAAACATACTATTTACAGGTGACATTATTTATTGGTGAATAAATAATACAGGTGAAATGATTTAATGTTTAAATGCACTATTTGGCTCGATGCAGCCTGTCTGAGCTCAACACTCTGTGAGAGTGAGGCGATCTCTCAATCTCTGAGAGCAATCTCCGCCCACCGCTCATCTGATATGTAGAGAGTCACGAGTCCGACCAATCAACGCGGAAAACTGAAGGCAGTCTCACACCGAAAGCACTTGCTAACTGGAGCTGCTTCAGTGATCACGCATCAGTTGTCTCTCAAAGGTAAAGCAGCAGCAGACGTTGCTGAAGTTGCAAAACACCTCAATATAAACTATGATGTCCGCGATGCGGAAAATGCGGGCGGAATCGCGGAATGCAGTCATATAATGGAATTTACCGTATAACGCGGAATGTCACGGAATGTGTCGAAGTTTGGATGAATTAATCAAAAGTAGGTCAGTACACTTAAATCGACTCGCGCTATGGACTAGTATCTATAAATATTAAGCCGCAAAAACACTTTAAATATGAATCCTGCATGTTCTGCATCTCTGTTAATGAATGACACAGACGTGCGGTTTCATTTACTGCACACACACATACTGAAGCGCACGTGACGCTCGCAGTGACTTCAGCGTCTGCCGTCTCACTAAATGAGGACATAAATACATGAACAACATCCCCAGAACTGCTTGCAGAGTCACTTCATGAGCATTTGACCGTTTCATTTGAGTAAAACGATCGTCATATCATATATACATAGGCTACAGAAACTTAAAAGGTCCTCATGGCAACCTGTCAAAATATAAGTTCGGTTTAGCGGAATATATTACTGTATACGTAATACAACTACAACAATTATTACAACTTTTGTTGAGAATAATTACACAATACGCTAAATACGTTTACTTTAAGTTTTACAAAATGTTTACAGAATGCTTCTGGGTGATCCCTGCACTTATGTTATTATTAATATTATTAATATTACTGTTTATTTAATGTTGTTGTTATTAACAGTTTTCAGAATTAAAGACATGTTTAAAAGCATTTAAAGAACGTTTTTTGTCAGAGCTCTTGTTATTATTAATTTTGGCATTCATTTTCATTTTTACACCAGACACGTATATCGGTTCAAAATATCGGTTATCGGTCTACTTGATCTGTAATAATTAGTATCGGCATCGGCCCTGAAAAACACATATCGGTCGACCCCTAGTGTGTAGGTCTAATGTGTGTGTGTTTGGGCTGTCTGTGTGTGTGTGTGTGTGTGTTTATTGGCTGTTTGTGTAGGTCTAATGTGTGTGTGTGTTTATTGCCTGTTTGTGTAGGTCTAATGTGTGTGTGTGTGTTTCTCTCTGGCTGTCCCTCAAGAGATGACACGATGATACAAATTTTGCAGCTATATAATAACATTTGGCTTCTTCACCAAGAATGAAGTTTTTCGGTTTGGGCTACACGTGTGTCTCTACTGCCAGACTTTGTTCACTGACTGTGTGTGTGTGTGTGTGTGTGTGTGTGTGTGTCTGCGCCGGCCCGTCTCTACGGCCAGACTGTGTTCACTGAGTCTGTACATCGTCAATGTTTTCCTGAGTTTCACATCAGTCACGGCGCTCAGGTAGCTTGCCATGGTGTATTCTCGATTTAGGGCCGAATAACATTCCAGTTTGTGCTGGTTTTTAATACTGTTTGTCCAATGGGTGATGTACTTGTGTTTTTCAGTCTTTATAATGTGTGTGGGCCGAATGTGTGTGTGAGTGTGTGTGTGTCCTGAGGCTGGCTGATCTCGGTCAGTCTCAGCACCAGCTGGCACAGGGGACTCTTACTTACGCTCAGCTCTTTCTCTCTCTCTCTCACTCTATCTCTCTCACACACACTATCTCTCTCTCTCTCTCTCTCTCTCTCACACAAACTCTCTCTCTCACTCTAGCTCTCTCACACACACTCTATCTCTCTTTCTCTCTCTCACTCTAGCTCTCTCACAAACACACACACACTCTCTGGCTCTCAATCTACCTCTCTCACACACTCTCTTTCTTTCTCTCTCACTCTATCTCTTGGGTCAAGCTAAATTAGCTGTCTATACAAGTAGAAAAAACAAGATTGAGCAGAAGTCTGGGCAAGATGTTGTTGTTTTGTTCTTAAGTCTTGTAAAGGCTAGAGTTTTGATTGATTTTAATTTTTTACAAGTCAGTGAATGATCTGCTTTCTTTTGAACTGAAATGGTGTAGCAAAGGAGCATTGTGCTCTGTTTTTGAAGATGAGTTGCTTTTTACATACATCCTGTAAATGTATATATAATTTGATTTATATTTTGTGAATTTGTTTTATTGTCCATTTGTAATAAAGAGCTATTCAAATTCAATTCTCTCACTCTATCTCTCTCTCTCTCACACACACACTCTCTCTCTCACACACACACTCTCTCGCTCTCACTCTCTCTCTCTCTCTCACACACACACACACACACACACACACACACACACACACACACACACACACACACACTCTCTCGCTGTCACTCTATCTCTCTCACTCTCTCTCTCTCTCTCTCTCACACACACACTCTCTCGCTCTCATTATCTCTCGCTCAAAATCTCTCTCTCTCACTCTATCTCTCTCACACACTCTCTTTCTCTCTCATTCTATCTCTCTCTCTCTCTGTTTTATCACAGTGCATCCGACAGGCTCCGACAGGAAGTCCACGACTGCTCCCCGGGCGCTGCACAGTCGGCTGCCCACTGCTCCAAGTGTGTACACTTGGATGGGTTAAATGCACAGAACACATTTCACTCCTCATTATACTCTGTATAATTGTGTATGTGACAAATAAAGCTCATCCATCCGATCTCACACACACACACTCTCTCTCTCTCTCACTCTATCTCTCTCACACACTCTCGCTCTATCTCACTCTATCTCTCTCTCACTCTATCTCTCTCACACACACTCTCTCACACACTCTCTTTCTCTCTCACTCTATCTCTCTCTCTCTCACACACACACACACTCTCTCTCTCTCTATCTATCTCACACACTCTTTCTCTCACTCTATCTCTTACACACACACACACACACACACACACACACACACTCTCTCTCGCTCTCACTCTCACACACTCTTTCTCTCTCACTCTATCTCTCTCTCTCGTCGCAGTGCATGCTGGGAGTGAACGGAGTGTGGTGGGGGTGAGTGTGTTTGTAGCTGTGTGCTAAACTTTTCTATCTTCTATCTTTTTTTTTATGTGTGTTTGTCTTTTATGTGTTGTTTTTTCTGGGGATTTTTAACGGTTAGGGGTGCTATGGTTTTTCTCTGTCCTAGAGAAAATTTCAGATAGCAATCACGGTCCTATCGCAAAAGCGAAAATTCGCCTACAATTCTCTGATTAGAAGCGTCCTTCTAAATCAGACTTAACAAAAGCGACAAGAGGAAAATCTGCTATTAGAAAATAGATATTTGGTTATTGTTATTGTCCTTCACCTTCGTATTAGATTGATCTCCTTCATAAAAGGAAAAGGAGACTTTCTCGTACAAGAAAAGTTGAAGCACACAATTATTACCCCTGTTTACTCATTCTGTTAGTGTGCTTTTCTTTCCGTTTCCCAGCTGTGCTGCCTTTATGTCTGCTCAATAATTTCTACGCAGAAACCACAAATTACAAGCACCTCTACGCAGAAGACCACAGATGCAGATAATCACACTCACACTAGCATACACTACACTGTGCACATTTACACCCCTGTTTGTTTTGTTTGTGTTTTGTTTTGCTTTGTTTCCCATTCAAGGTCTGTGTCAGTTCGGTTCGAGATTCTCCCTCACCCCGCCAAGAACATGTCTCACAAAACAGAACATGTCGGTCACTAGGAAGGACTTGAAATGTGGCTAAGTGTTGCAACAGACAGCATCCTCCCTAAAGCTGCTGAGACACTCAAACACCAGACACAAGACCAGCTGGATGACAACATAACAAGCATTATGAGACAAGACCCAAGTCAAAGCTACAGTCACAAAGAATTAGCCAAGATCACCGGCTCCTTAAGTCACACACTCATCGCCACTCTCATACTGAGCGACAAGCACACTGCACAATGCCAGCAGGAGCTGACAAGCGCACAACGATGCATAGAGCAGCTGGAACGTGAAGCTCAGGAACGACAGGAAGGGACCGATGAGGTGGAACAGGGCGCTGAGGAGGAGATCAACATGCTAAGAGAGACTCTAACAGCTACCAGCCACGAAATGCAGCAAATCAAAGAGGACTTCGCTGATCGTGCTGACAAGTTACAGTATGCAGAGAAGCTACTAGATAAGGCAAAGACTGACTTCAGGGACAAAAACAGCAGAATCAAAGCCCTTGAAGCTCATCTGGCTGAGTCAAGAAACGAGATCAGCCGCCTAACACGACAGCTCGACTACGTCACAGAGGAGTCTGAAAGTTTCCAAGAGGAACTCAAGCACACTTATGAACTACGCCATGAGTCGTCAAGGACAGGACGTGCACCAACCGCACCCCTGCCAAGCAGGACCAAGTCACCTGTGCCTGGACTGACCCGTGAACATAAGACAGAGGGGGTGGTGTTAAAACAGTCACCAGCGCCGTCTGAAGAACTTTATATCACGACAGAACCAGAAGAATCTGCTGCAGCCAGCCGCAGATCGTTGCATGGCTTGGGCCTAAAAGATCTTGACAAGCTCGCCCGAAACGTTGGAAAATTCAACCCCAGTGTGCCAAACAGCCAAAATGTCCAAGCTTATCTGCAAGATATTGATTTCCATCTGGAAATGCGACCTAACGTTACGGACAAAGATAAACTCTACTTACTCCGAACGACATCCAGTCCTGAAGTGCGCAGCTTCCTTGACCGGCAGCCTGTTAACACAAAGACTGATTATCAACGGCTTCGAAAAAGCCCTCATTAAAGAGTTTGCCGACCCTGAGTCCGATCAAGGCTCAGTGGCTGCCCTGGAGACGAGACAAGGACATCACGAAACTCCTCAAGCTTACTACAGTCGACTCAGACAAGCATACTTTGGAACTCACAATGAATCTGACATGGAAGATGAACTGAACTTTAAAACTCTCTTCCTCAGGAACCTTCATCCTGGCATAAGCCACCATCTTGGCGTTCTCGCATGTCCACGAACAATGAACATTCAGCAGTTGCGAGACTTGGTGCAAAAAGCCTACTGCAAACAAAAGATGACCTCAGAAAAGAGTGCAAAAACCCCAGCAGTTCTTGATTTCAACACTCAACACCACGAATTGGCGCTAGAGGGTACCCAACGCCAAGACCGTGCTAAGCCGCCACACAGAGAGTGGAATGCACCCCCGTCCAACAGAGAACGAGACTCACACGCTGGCACCCGACCTAAACAGAGGTATGACCGCTGGGATGGACCGCGTGGACGTCAACGCTCACCTGGACGACACTGGGATAAGTCATGGGACCAAGCAAGGCCTCATGAGAGCCCATGGGATAGATCGTGGAACCAGCCAAGCTCGTATGGAAATTCCAAGGGAAAGCGACAAACTCGCCCTGGAGCAGTCAGCACAAGGAATAGACGAAAGAATTCACCAAGATTCCAAACTGACCGAGCTCAAACTGAATCCACACAAGAACAAGAAACACCACCGCATTTCGACTCACAAAAGCTGATGGAAAAAATGATGAAAGAGTTCTTCCATCGAAAGGAGGAGGATTGGAAGTGGGAAAAGAAAGAGAAACCAGATTCAGTCTGACTAGCTGTCGGATGGAAAGGCAGTGAAAGCTGAACAAATCAGCCACAGAAAACAGCACTGCTTCACCTCACTCTCAGAGAACAGTAAACACCCTGACTTCAGATGGACATGAAACCCCACCTGAAAACCCAGCAACAGAGTTAAACACTAACTCAACACCCAATACTCCAAATCACAGCAGCGTCCAACAAACACCTGCTGATGAAACCCCTCAAGTTCCTGTAAGTTCTGTCTTAGTCACCTGCCACTCCGAAGAACACCAGATCAGTTCTGACATCCTAAACGTTTCCTCCCAAACTCCAGCCCCTCAAATGACCAAACCGATGCCCTCACCAAAGCAGGTGCATTACATGAAGAGTCATGGACACTTCATGCCCTCCCACCCAACCCTACACTAGCAGCAGTAACCCGCCGCCAGCACGACACTGGCGCGCACACCCCTGCCCCCTCCCGCATTGCCATACCACCTCAGTTCGCTGCTGACGATCTCCTCACCCTCCAAAATGCGGATTCGTCACTATGAACCATGGCAGCTCATATGTCAAACCCATTAGAAAATTCCATTTACTCCACGGACCTAAACACATCCTCCGAGCTCCGCACGCTCCACTCTGTCAAGTACATGCTGCATCTGCAAGACGGTGTCCTCACATATGTCCCTGAGCCACTCACTGCGCCAAAGCTCGTAGTACCTCACGGCCAGAGGGGGATTATGCTGACACGCACACGATGCACCATGATGTGTTGCCAGTTCCAACCGGCAAATCCAAACCACCGACAGGAAAAGGGGGAAGATCAAACCCACTGACACAGACCGACAACCATATGCTCTACACCACACAAGCATAAGTATTGTCATTTTAGGAAAACATATAGCAACCATGCTTAGACACAACCCATATTCTCTCCTCCGCAGCACTGCTAGGACCAATCTCTAGTAGAGAGGAGTTACACTCAATTTTTATTTTTTTTGATTTAATTTTTTTTTTTTTCGTTTGGTTTCTTTCTCTCATGTCTCACTTTGTGTTTTTCCTTTCCTCTCTCTCTCACTTTGAACCTCCTAAACCAATCCTTGAATCCATGTCCTGAAATTGAGATCGACTTCCGTCAGTAAAGTCGTTGTAACTAGTTGTGAGAACCGTTGGCAACCGATCGAGGCCACCCGCCAAAATCATGAATGACATGATACGCGATGTAAGTTCCTTGATCGACAACTTCCGTGATATGTGATACTACTTATCCTTGTCCAAACGTCGTAACTTCGGCCCCGCTAGTCTCATCCAAACCCATCTCGCCCCTTTCCCGGTAGCGCTATTCCCATATACACAAACCCGGAAACAGGTGATATATTGTTTCTTTTCAGTTTGCCCATTATTGACGTTAATATTTACCGGCTTAAAGACGTTGTGAATGTGGGATTTTGGCAAGGGAACACCTATGTCAAAATCCACACTCCTGAAGTCATTGCGTATCATGATAACAACGAGCAGTTGTATCTGGCCCTAAACTTAAAGATGGGCATGCTCACTAATGACATTCACTTCCTCTGCCCGAGTAAACCCTGCATACGCGATAATACCAAGGGCATCTGCGGTTTAGAATCCATTAAACCCGACACGAGCTGCCTCGCCGAAGCAACACCACGTTCTCAAGTTGAGGTAACGCAAGCCGAAATCATCGGAAACCGATGGCTGGTCAACACCCCAGCAAGAACAACTACCCTCACATACGATCAACACGACACCGCCACGCGCATTAGTCTGCCTAACCAAACTTTATGGATCACTGTCCCTAAGGGCGCGATCCTCCATATTGAAGAGTTAGTATTGTGTCACCTTACCGACGATGAGTATCAGGCTGAAATTGAAATTTCTTATTGACTTGGCACCGGTTGACATAGTGAACGCCGTTCAAGAGTCTCTCAACAGATGCACGTCAGGCGTTCCGCGCCTTTTCCAACATGGTAAACCCGACCAAGAACCCGAACCCGAGAATTCGACCATCCTGATTGAGATCATGCCTATACCGCCTCGTCGAACCCCTGATAATTAAACCAATCAAAATGACCCAATTGTCAGTAATCCTAAACAATGCATCCCTATGTCTTCTCAAGTTTCTAACCTGTTCCTTCCCAAATTACCCTGCACCAGTATTCAGTCAGTGATAGAGATGATGTTTGTGTCTTGTATGTGCCTGTTCTCTCTGCTTCTTGTTCCAGTGCCGGCCGATGTTCCATCGGGAACATCACCAAGCAAAAGGGGGATGTGTAGAGAATCATCGCGCAGAAGGAAATCTAGATTAAGCCGAGAGACGTCACTGACTATGGTGTGATTTAAAACCAGCTCCCCTCACCCCTCCTCACCAGTGAAAATCGCGCGCTCTTTCTGGTTTCAGAGAACAAAGGGAAGTGACGGGAACGTTTCTAAAAGACATTCGTTCATTTCATGACTATTAAAACCATCTACACAAGAAACATATGGATATTAATTTTGTACTTTGCCTTTCATATGCCTGTGTGAATGTGAATTATTTAGGAAATGTGGGATGATTGTTAATCTGTGCCTTAACTGTGTAATATGGGTAGTGTGTGTGCCAAATGCGATGTTTAGTCTCTAAAAGAAGCTGGCGTCGTAAGTAATAAGTGGTGTTGATGACCGTTAAACTTTAGCATCATGTATGATTACACGCATATAAAAGATCTGTAAGGATATCTTTCACGGAATGAATTAAATATCAGATGATGTAAGCATGGCCCCAGAAACCATGGACATGGGCGGGGCTCCGCCCCATACGGACACTCTGATTCGACCAGCCGCCTGTGGGCGGGTCTAAATCGGACTGTTTAAAACGAGGCGCCAGTGTGCAAAACTCTCTCTTCCTGTTCTCGCAACTCGCCCTCCAACTCGCGCAAGGACGACCCGGACGGTCCGCTGGACTCTCGCCTTAACACCGGCTGAGAAAACCCATCCAAAGTCTCTGTAAACGTCGCAGAACCAGCAGCGTAATGATGCTTTCCATCTCGAAACAGAACCAGACAACCGCAGATGAGAGAAGGGCTTTCCCCGTGACGTCACGCAACAGCAGCAGAGTTTTCAAAGAATACCACGTGTTTCCAAACAAAGCCACCGGAGAAACACGAACCAACCCACGTGACACCCGAGTCAAAAGGATTGGACATTTCCATGAAGCAACACGTGGACGAATAAGATAGCCCGACCTGCTTAACCAACAAAAGCAAGTATCTCAAACTAAGTTTTTATCCTGACTGACCTGTAATTGATCTGAATGCAGTAAAGGGTGACATCCCTTTTGTGATCTTATGTGGTTTAAGTTATGAAATACAGTGCTACCTTAACTCTTCTTTCAACGTTAAACTTAGAGCTCCGTAAATGTGTGTGTGTGTTTTATTAGGTAGTCCATGTATGTTAGAATATTAGTATTGTAAATAAACCTTGCTTCATTTTATAAGGAATTGTCTCTGGGATGTGAATTTTCAAGTATTTTATCCTTCTTGCCACAAAGATAACGTTACCTCGCTCAAAGCTGAGAAAGATTATTAATCTCGTTTTATTGCTACCATTGGCCACGAGGCAAGAGAAACGAGATTTAATAAGACGAGCACTTAATAAAGTATAAATCATAAGTTAAAGATTAATATTACTTTAATCAAAGCAATATTTAATCTTTAATAAATAATTCCCGGAGCTGAAACAATAGCTCGTTTTTAAATATATTACAATATTGTGGATGACTTCTTCTCTCTCATCACATTCTACTAATGCTACAGTTTCTGAACGTTCACGCTTAGAAACACATAAAGCTGTATCCTCGCCAAAATGCAATAGTGAAAAGAGACCCCTCTCTAACAGTGTTATGTTACGAACTTTATTTAAATGACACCGGTATTGCGGTATTTTAAAAATTCATATCATAAGAAAAATTACCACCGGTATTCGGTATGAACCGCTATACCGCCCAGCACTAATTTGTAGGAGTTTCCCTTTCAGACACAAAATTTATGGAAGGAGAGATTTAAAATAAATCATGTAATGCGTTTCACTTACGTTTGCGCTTGTCAAATTACTGGTATATGCGTCATCATTTAACATCCAAAAAAATCAGTGTTAAAGTGTTGAAGCAGGCGGTAATTTGCGCTACTCTTGGTAGATTGCAGCAGGTCATTATGGAAATGATCTGGCTGCGTCTGTGTTCTTTAATGTGCACATTGTTTGTAAATTACTCAATTTATGGCTTTTATGGAATTGTTGTGGCAATTTCTTTCTAACAAACATCATCACTGAGTAAGAGACAACTCTGAGTCCAAATTATAGTAATAAAGTATTTATTCCCTTGCAAGAGAAGATCCTCGTCACTAACACACATAGCTGTGAGTCAGTCAGGAGCGAGAGAGATAAGGAGAAAGCAGTTTCAGTCTGTTTTTATAGTGGCCTTCAAGGCCTCTCTCTCCCCCCTACAGGAAGAGATACCAGTCTGTTTACCGATTAATGGTTATACAGAAAAGGGAGGCAAATGCCTCCTTGACCCCCCTGACCATCTGCGTTTCCTTACCTCTATCACTTCCCAATCATAGTAAATCATCACACAAGGAATGCTTTTCTAACTACGAGTGAGAAAACATATAATGCATACATCTTGAATCTAAGTTTCACTAAAGATTAATACCCATTAGGAAAAATTCGCTCTACACACGCTCTATACAATATACAATAACAGTCTTTAATTCAAACTTACTGAGAGAAACTCATTTTTTTCAAAAACGCAAAAAAAAAAAAAAAAAAAAGTCGGGCCGAGTACCAAACCAAACTTGTAGCCAATCAGCAATAAGGGGCGTGTCTACTCATGATGTGGAGGAGAGAGCGCTCAGTGCACAGAACGGATATAGCCGAGAACGACGAAATAATAGAGATGGCGGATAAAAAAAACTGTTTGTCTGCGGAACAAAAGAAGGGTTACAATAAGGCAAGAAGTAGGACCCATGTAAATATCGGATCGGCTCTCCAGCGCTGGAGAGAACTCAAGCCTGCGATCGGATGCCGAGGTTGCTTTGTTTCTTCTCGATAAGTGAGTAACACCGTGTCTACACCGGACGCCGCGCCGCAACAGCTAAAGTCTGTCTACACTGGATGCGACAAAGCGACGTCAAAAATCATTCGAAATTTGTGTCAATACATCGTAAATAGAATGCAGCAGCAGTTTTCTGTCGGGAATTTGTCGCACCGCGCCGCATCCAGTGTAGACAGCATCACTGATTATAATGACTTCTATAGTATTTAGTCATGCTGCACTGCGCCGTTCCCGTCTGGTGAAAACACGGTGTAACATTGGTTTTGCTTTGTTTCACAGAACTAATCGTTGCCTGGGTTGCGTACGTATGTGTGGGGTGGATCTATTAAAATAGGGGCGAGACCCTTTTGGGGGAGGGCGTGTTTGTTTGGGTGATTTGAAATATCAACATTGGCTACCAGAAATCACGTACCCCACCTTTAACATTGACAGAGACCGGACAAAGGAACTCGGGGAACCAAGGACTATACATACTTCAAACCAAAGACTAATAAGACAGCAGGTGAACAGTCTTAACAAGACAGCAGGTGAACAGAATGACAAATCAGTACAACTCAGGAAAACTAAGTCACAGGGAAAACGATTTCAAATCATGTTGCAAACATGATTGAACTAAAAACACAATGAAACCGAGCAAATACGTTGCCTCACTAACATACTGACAAACCGATAGCATTTCCATTGATTCAGCAAACAAAATTACATTACACACACTATGTAACTAGTTTATAATTAGCACATGCACATTAATTGTAATGTAGGAAAAAGACTCCTGTTAAGGTTTTTTACTTAAACCTTATTATGTTTTTTAACCTTTGACTGCTCACTTTGGCTTCAAAGGGTTAGTTCACCTAAAGTAGTCCATGTTTTACTCACCCTCAAGGCATCCTAGGTGTATATGACTTGTATTTCTTTCAGACGAATCCAGTTATCTGTTCTAAGATTTAGAATGGGAGTAGGTGGGTGTTTTTGTTCAACAGTCCAAAAGACGTCAAATAAAGCATGCGCATCCATATTAAAATGTGCTTCACATAACTCCAAGGCTGAATAAAGGTCTCCTGTAGCGAATCGATGTGTTTTTGTAAGAAAAATATCCATATTTATAATGTTATAAATAAATAAAAAATTCTCACTTCCACTGACTGTCATATGTGTAAGCCATTGTAGGTGAATGACATAGGACATGTGAGCTATGCTAGTCTCACGAGTTTCTTTACAGGAGCAAGAAGGCAAAGTTTCCTAACTTCACCAAGGGAAAACCAGTCTCCTCTTGGCTTATATCGAAATCCTCCTACATTTTTCTTTACAAATCCTCATTTTGTGCATTTTGTTTTGCTGTCTCTCCTCCGCTCTTCGATGTTTGTCACTAATCACCGGTGCTTACGCTACGCAAACGTCATCCGCCGGAACGGCTTTCACCTACGACAGTCAGCGTAAGTGAGAAAGAAATATTTATAACAATTTAAATATGGATATTTTTCTTACAAAAACACATCGATTCGCTACAGGAGTCCTTTATTCACCCCCTGGAGTTATGTAAGGCATGATTTATTATTGATGTGTGTGCTTTATTTGGGAAAAGTCGATTAGTCACCAGAAGAGACGGACGGCAGCGCGTAAGTGTTCGAATACTGTTAGTGTTCATAGATCTGTTGTTTAAATTAATTACTTGCTGCTAGGAAGGAATACTTCGTTTCTTAACTATTTCTATTCTGTTTTTTTCAGTGTGGTTTATATTTTTGATTGCACTTACTGTAATTATAATCATTGCACCTGGGCTGAGAAGGAGCCTGTGTCATTTGCTTTGCTCCTTTCGTGCACTTATGTGCGAAGTGTTAGTTTCGATTTGAGTCATTTGCCCTGCTATAGGCACTTTCTTTCTTTTTATTTATTCCTTCCCTTGCTAGCTCTCCATTCTGTCATGTTCCTGCTCGCCTCATCTGGAACATCTCTCCATTATCTGCTGCCCATTCTATCTCACCCGGGAGTTTTCATCGATTATGGCTACTGCTGTTTACATTCCACCACAGGCAGATACTAGCTTGGCTTTGTCCAAACTCCACGATGTGCTCAGCGGATATATCAACAAACATCCTGATGCTGCCTCCATCATTGCGGGGGACATTAACAAAACCAACCTCAGGTAGGTCATGCCTAACTTTCATCAGCATATATCCTGTCCAACTAGAGGACCGAATACACTCGATCATTGCTACACACAGTTTAAAAATGCCTACAAAGCCCACTCACTGCCGACATTAGAAAATCGGACCATGCCGCCATTTTCCTCACACCGGAATACAAACAACGGATCGTTCAGGAACCCCCGGTGGAGAGGGAAGTGACGCGCTGGTCCTCCCACTCTGAAGCTATGCTACAGGCGGCTCTTGATGACGTCGACTGGGACATGTTCCAGGCGAGTTCATCTGACGTCAGCGAGTTCACGGCTGTAGCATTAAACTTTGTCAACACGCTAACCGAGCAAGCCACTGAAACTGTAACAATAAGTACATACTCTAATCAAAAACCGTGGGTGGACAGAGCAATCCGTGATGCGGTTAACCACCACACTGCCACATACAAACGCCAGTCTGTTGTTAGGAAACATTAGCGAATACAAAGCATCGTGCTATGCTCTCCGACGGGCAGTTAGAGCTGCTAAACGCCGATACAGGGAGAGAATTGAGTCACATTTTCAGCTCAATGACTCTCGACGCATGTGGCAGGGACTGAAGACCATCTGTTCCTCTGGAAATAACTCCTCTGCAGAGGTGAGAGCATATCCGTTGCTGGCCGAAGAGCTAAACACCTTCTACGGCCGCTTTGAATGTAATGGCAGCGCGACTCTGCCGATCAGCGCGTCAGGAAGCAGCAGAGAGAGCAGCGATGATCATGTAATCACCGTGACGGAGGACGAGGTTCGGAGGGAACTAAAGAGAGTGAATGTCAGGAAAGCAGCCGGACCTGATGGGATTACTGGCCGCGTTCTGAGGTCCTGCGCTGATCAGCTTGCTGGTTTGTTTACATCCATCTTTAATGAGTCCCTCGCTACCTCTGTTGTTCCCACCTCCTTTAAAAAATCTGTCATCATCCCCGTGCCTAAGAACAGTAAACCCTCTTGCCTCTTGAATGACTATCGTCCAGTTGCCTTCACATCGACAGTCATGAAGGTTTTTGAGAGACTATTAAAGAACCCCATTTGCTCCTCCATCCCTGCTACTTTGGACCCTCTTCAGTTTGCCTATCGGCCAAATAGGTCTACTGATGATGCCATCTCTCAGGTCCTGCACTCATCCCTCACTCACATTGACAGCAAAAATGGCAACTATGTAAGGCTGCTTTTCATCGACTATAGCTCCGCTTTCAATACTATAGTCCCCACCAAGCTGGCTGTTAAACTCTCAGACCTCGGCCTAAACACTTCACTTTGTGACTGGATTCAAGATTTCCTCACCGGCAGACCTCAAGTGGTGAAAGTCGGCCAGTTCACCTCCAACTCCATCACTCTGAACGTAGAAGCCCCACAGGGCTGTGTCCTAAGCCCCCTGCTCTACTCTCTATACACTCACGACTGCGTGTCCTCTCACAGCTCCACTTCTATCGTTAAATTTGCTGATGATACTGTGGTTCTGAGCCTCATTAACAACAATGATGAGGCCGCATACTTGGATGAGGTAGAGAGACTTACATCATGGTGCCAGGACAACTGTCTCTCTCTGAACGTGAGCAAAACTAAAGAGCTGATCGTGGACTTCAGGAAGAGACAGCAGCGGCCCTACACTCCTCTTATGATCAGTGGGACCCCTGTGGAGAGGGTGAGTAGCTTCAAGTACCTCGGTGTAAACATCTCCGAGGACCTGACATGGACTAAACACATTCAGACTCAGGTTAAGAAAGCCAGGCAAAGACTGTACCATCTGCGACAGCTGAGGAAATTCAGGGTCTCACCAGCAATCCTGAAAACTTTCTATTCAGGGGCCATAGAAAGTGTACTGACTCAGTGCATCTCAGTGTGGTATAATAATGCCACAAACCAGGACTGCAAAGCTCTACAGAGAGTCGTGCGCTTGGCTGAGCGCATCTCAGGGTCTGCTCTCCCCTCTCTGCAGGACATCTACCTCAAACGCTGCAGAAGCAGAGCTGCTAAAATCATCAAAGACTCAAATCACCCCGGTAACCATCTTTTCTGTTTACTGCCATCTGGCAAGCGCTTCAGGAGCATGATGGCAAAAACTGAGAGACTGAGGAGGAGCTTCTTCCCTCAAGCCATCAGGCTCCTTAACACAAACTCAGTTTCATAAACATTTACAAGACTCAATTTATTGACTGCAAAACATTCATATTCTCATCATCCGTATTGCTGCTATGTGTACATACCCGGTACTAGGGATGGGTACCAAAACCCGGTATTTAATCGGTCTCGGGCTAAATTATAAAAGACCAGAGTATCGATAAGCTCTGACGTTAACGGTTCTGTTATCGGTACTGGAGAAATTAAGAAAACACACATACATTTATTATTGCTATATCTATACACATTATCTTGTAGAATTTACACAAATTCTATCCCGCCAGAGTCACCAGCTGTTTTTATATGCAATAATATTCAAACTCTTGTCTATGATGCATTTTTGCTATTCCCAAATCAGAAGCGAGATCGCTCACGTGGGTGAGTTCAGCACGCGCAACATGAAAGCCCTGTTTATGATAGAAGAGAACTAACCATTAAAACATGCTTACACTTTAGGCCTGTGGCTGTTATATTAAACTGAGTTTATTTAATGTTTTTTTTAGCTTCTAAAGATTATAGTCCGTGTTTCTTCTAGCACAACTTCCTTCTCTTCACAGCGGCGCGCATTCGTTCCTCCCTGACCAAAACTTAACATCAGAATCAGATCAATCGTCTGTCGATTGTTGTAAAATGCCGTCTTTACAGTTACTAAATTGCTGGACATGTTTGATAATAAAACGTTGAAAGTACAATCCACACGAGAGACGCTGTTCCTCAGGCTGAAGTGTGTGTGCGTGTGTGCGCGCTGCGCTCCAAAACAGACAAGCAAAGTACACTTTGAGCTTCGGGCGCGTCCAAACGATCAAATACACACACAATATGTAAAAACGGACGGCTTGGAGAGTATTCACTTAAAACACAGTTTATATCTTAAAGTGAACGAGAACAGTTGGGAGAAAATTGTGTGTCAATATTTTGTTTAAGTGACAGATTGGAGCTTCTTCAATGTTAATCAAAGAACAAAATACAAAGAGAAAATCACTCACAGCTCTTAATCTGAATAAAGTTATAGCTTTAATAAGCATGAATCTATCAATATATACAGTGAAAACTATGCAGTGTTCATTTATATTTGATCACTTTTAGATTTAATTTGTAGCTATTATTTACCTGAACATTAATGTTAGTAGACCATCATAGATAAATGAAAGCACTGTTATTTTTTTTTTTACATTTGTACATTTGTTTTATGGTATGACAAATTGTATATTTGTCAGTTTGTTTAACTTTGTTTCTTTGTTCATGTTCTTACTATATCTTATCTTATGTATATAAAACACAAAAAATGCCTGCACACTGGTGCATTTACAAATTGATGTTTTATATTTATTTAATGAAATATTTATTTAACATTTCAGAATATAAAGCCATGTTAATTAAGCTGCTAATCTATCATAGAAATATATATTTCATACATATATGTGTGTGTGTATGTATGTATATATGTATGTACATATATAAATAACAAAAAGTACCGATAAGAATACCGTTAAAGTACCGGATCGATAAGCAGTATCGATAAGAGTAGTAATACCGTTAAAACCTTAACGATACCCATCCCTACCCGGTACAACCCGTTTACACATCCCTCTTGCACATCCCTGTTCATATTACTATTTATTAAGTCCCAGTATACTGTTTTGCACATCTTATTTGTTTTGCACTTTTTATTCTATTGCACATGTTACTCTTTATTTCTCTTCTTGTTTTGTTACCTATATTTATATATATATGCTCTTGTGTTGTGTTACTTTTATTGAAGTTTTTTTTTTTTTTGCACTGTCCATTGAGCGGACCTGACTTGATTTACATTTCACTTCTGATTATACCCTGCATAACTTAGTATGTGACGAATAAAGAAACCTTGAACCTTGTACTTATTTGAACAATGCCCGAGACTTGGTGTTATGGACACTTCCTCTGTCTGTTTGCCTCTTCAAGATGAATCGCTTCATGTATTGCCAAATTGTAAGTCGCTTTGAATAAAAGCGTCTGCTAAATGTAAATGTACTTTTGGACAAAAACACCCACCAACTCCAATTCTAAAGCTTAGAAGAGCAAGGATAATATTTAATATAACTCTGATTGGATTCTTCTGAAAGAAGAAAGTCATATACACCTAGGATGCTTTGAGGGCGAGTAAAACGTGGGTTAATTTTCATTTTTGGATGAATGAACCCTTTAAGACTTTAAAGTAAAGCAGCTTAGAAATCACCTGGAATGTGAAAAGCTCTTTACAAATACAATTTACCTGAAATTACTTTGTTTTCTATCCTTTTATTTTAATAACATTTGTAAAACTGAATGTGAAACTCAAACCTCAGTATCTCCAGCTGACAGTCTGGATTCTTCAGTCCATCAGAGAGCAGCTTCACTCCTGAATCCTGCAGGTCATTGTTACTCAGATCCAGCTCTCTCAGGACACAGGACACAGATTGTAGAGCTGATGACAAACTCTCACAATGTGGATCAGTGAGATTACAGGCAGAAAGACTACAAGTGACAAAACAATCAAAATTAAAACAATAATGAGATAACAATAAAGACATGTAAAGTGCATTTCCAGATGTCTGTCCTCCGGAACCTGGAACAAAATATTCCAAATATTTAACATTCCAGCCTGAATCACAATAATTATCTCACTCTTACTCCCACATATTGACATTTTGTAACATTTTATGCGCCGTGCAGAAAGTGTATTTTAGCTTATGTCCCACCGGTTCATGTTCGCATCTAACCTTCTATGCAGCAGATTCGTTTTGAATGAATCTCATCCCAAATCATCCCTCCCTAACAGACAAAAACGTCAATAGATTTACGTCATAATTTGCGTCATTCAAAAAGAGTTTTCGTTTGTTAACGGCTCGTTGTCGTCAGTGAAAAAAATGTTGTTGACTAAAATTATGACGACAATTATTAGTTAACGAAATTAACACTGGTGTACACAAATAAAAGTACATTTAACAGTTTCAATTGATGTATTGCTCTTATCTGTACGATTAAAACTGACATTTTAATTTAAGTTCTTTTCAGCGTTATCAGGAGAAGATGCCACAGAACGCATATCCACGTTTGTCGACCCCAGAGGGTTAAAAAACAAAATATCACATGTGCATAAGTATTCACAGCCTTTGCTCAATAATTTGTTGAAGCACATTTGGCACCAATTAGAGCCTCAAATCTCTTTGCGTATGATGCGACAATCTTTGATCATTATCATTTGGCAATTATCTGGCATTCTTCACCTAACCTGTTCACCTCTCAATCTCTGTCAGGTTGGATGAGGGCAGATGCATATTTTCAGGTTTCTTCAGAGATATTTGATTGGGTTCATACCCAGGCTGTGGCTGGGCCACTCAAGGACATTCACAGAGTTGTCTATTACTCCTTTTCCACCAAGGCAGTTTGAGTGCTGGTTTGGAGCCAGAGCCTAGTTTCAAATCGGTTCTTTGTCTTTCGACACCCAAAGCACTAACTCCGAACAGGAAAAAGTGGTTTGTAAGTATCACTAAAACATTGCTGGGCAAGAAATAAGAACAGCTTGCGTCAGGGCTGGGGGGCGTGGTTACCGTGACCAACAAAACGCTGCTGACCACCATATTTGAAATAACAGCTAAACAAAATCACGTTGGATTCGCTGTGTTTGGATGCTGATGTAGGTTCAAAAAGCCATGAACATCAATAGCAACACAACGTCCGCCACTGTTGATGGTGTGTTTAGGCTTGTTCGGGATGGATCGGCGGTGGGCGGATTGGTCGGCACATGGCCTTGGTGTGCCACGGGAGCAACTGGAAAGCAGATGGCTCTATGCTTTTTAAACTCTCCCGCGGCACCTCCGTATCATGCGCCTATTGGTCCGCCCCACGCCAATGCATCCCGAACAAGACAGTTGTGTTTGGTGCTGCCACACTAGCATTGCTAGGGGAAATAAGACGTATCCCGATGACGTTTTTCAGTGACGTAAGACAGTTTCCTTCAAACATGATGCTTAGAATTGAGGTTCATCAGACCAGAGAATCTTGTTTCTCAAATTCTGAGGGTCATTTTTTTTTTTTTTTGCAACCTAGTTGAAAGTGTTTTTTCATGTGTCTTCACTGTGGAGAGGATTGAGTTTGGCCACACCACCATAAAGACAAGTGGAGTGTTGCAGTGATGTTTGTCCTTCTGTAGGTTTCTCCTATCTCCACATATGATCATGGAGCTCAACTAGAGTGACCATCAGCTTCTTGGTCACCACACTAACCAAAGCCCTTCTCCATTAATTGCTCAGCTTGGCCAGGAGGTAGGGTTGTGCGATTTGGGGAAAATATCTAATTGCAATTTTTTTTTTTTTTTTTTTGACAGATATTGCGATTGCGATTTTTAACTTTGCAGTCAAGCTTCAGCTCAATATAGTCAATAAAGTGTAGCACAGTATGAGTATCGTTACCCTGTAGAAAAAAAAACAATAGAAACCATTACAGAAATTCTTATAGTTTCCATAAAAACCATTACAAAATTCATTTTTGTTTTGGGCATTATTCCAATAGGAATTCCTGTTGTTCTATTGGTTGCCATCTGCTAGATTATATCCCACCAATAAAATGCATCAAATGCCAGTAGACACCATTATAGTTTACATTAAAACCAATACAATTCCCATTATAACCATCAAATACATTACATTTTCTATTGTGTTTTGGGAGGGGTTCTACTGTTTTTTTTTGTTTTTTTTTCTGCAGGGAAGATTATAATAGTATTACTACTTTTACAGAATTACTGAATTTCACAAGAAAGATTTGTTTATTTTTTATGAAGAACTATTTATTAAGTCAATCATTAAAGTATTTAGTGTTACACGGGCTGATTAATTCATTTTTAAGTATTTGAGATTTTAAGAACAAGTGGGAAATGTGCTGAATGTTTCATTTCATCCAAGTGAAATTGGCAAGCAGTTAGACTTACTTTACATACATTATAAACGCGGAGCCAGGCGCGAGTTGACACAAGTTGCGCGTATGCGTCAGGTCTCATCCATATTGCCAGTGAGACTTGCGGAGCAGAACCAGGCACGAGACCGTGAGTATAAAAGAGCATTATGAGACAGGCTGTGTGTAAACAGCTCGTCATGAGATGCGGGAAACGCACAGCGTGGGGCAGTGCGGAGCGAGTATGAGAAGCATTCAGAGACACGGGTTGTGTGTGCGGTCTTCTGAATCAGCGAACATGCATTATACACTTATTTCAAATTAATCTGTTGGGGAGATAAAATGTGTAAGATAACGTTCATGTAGCCTACTAATAAAAACATCTAAAAATTTATTTTATTCTCCAGTACTGAACGCAGAACCGATAAGGGAGCTCTTGATATGCGTTGTGACGTAGCTCTTACAAATGACCTTTTTTGTTCGTTGTGTCATTTCGAAGCTGTAGTTACATAAGTTTTTCTATACTTTTCTAACTTTCGATCGGATGTTTTTTAAATGGTGGGTGTTTACGCAGTAGAGCAGTACTGATCGGGGAGAACGGAGGTGCACTCCCTCTATTGGTTAGTAAGACTGTCACTCAAGGCTGACAGTCAGGCATATCCTCTGGAACAAAATAATATCGCGTCCACATCACAGACTTTGGGATTAGCAAATCGCAACATTTTAAATCATGATTGCGATTCAATTTCGAATAATCGCACAGCCCTGCCCAGCTCTAGGAAGAGTCCTGGTAGTTTCAAACTTCTTCCCGGGCAGTTGTGGCCTAGTGGACAGAGCGTTGGACTTGTAATCCGAGGTTGTGTGTTCGAATCTTGGCTCCGGCAGGAATTGTCCACAACTGAGGTGAGACCCTTGAGCAAGGCACCGAACCCCCAACTGCTCCCCGGGCGCCACAGCGTCGGCTGCCCACTGCTCCAGGTGTGTGTGCACTTGGATGGGTTAAATGAAGAGAACACATTTCACTGCTGGTTATACTCTGTATAATCGTGTATGAGACAAATAAAGCTCATCTGAGCTTAATCTTCCATTAAGGGTAACAGAGACTACATGCTTCTGTGAACCTTCAATGCTGCAGAAATTATTCTTTACCCTTCCCCAGATATGTGCCTCGATAGTCTTGTCTCGGAGGTCTACAGACAATTCCTTGGACTTCATGGCTTGGTTTGTGCTCTGACATGCACTGTTAACTGTGGGACCTTTACAGGCATGTACCTTTCTAAGTCATGGCTAATCAACTGAATTTACAACAGGTGGACTCCAATCCAGTTGTAGAAACATCTCAAGGATGATCAGTGGAAACAGGATGCACCTGAGCTAAATTTTAAGTAGCATGGCTAAGGCTGTGAATAATAATGTACATGTGAGTTTTTCATTAAATTGTTTTATAAATTTGTATTTCAAACAAACTTTTTTCACGTTGTCATTATGGGGTATTGTTAGTAGAATTTTGAGGAAAATAATGAATTTAATTTATTTTGAAATAAGGCTGTAACATAAAATATGGACAAAGTGAAGTGCTGTGAATATTTCCAGTCAGGTCGACCCCTGCCAAAGTCATTCGCGCTTTCTTCCAGTGGGAGACTGCAGCAAGCTCTCTCAGCACATTCTGACTTTGCTGATTTCGCTAAACTGTTCAACAGGTGGGCCGTCATTGGAACCCGTCACCGAACGCGAGGTCAGTTGTACCGGATTGTGTTGAGCGATATCTTTACAATAGGATAGTGTCCGCATCAAGGCGAGCTATTTTAATCTGCCTACTGCGTATTTAAGTACTGCTGTAGGTGACGTCAATCAACCAGGGCTTCACGCGTCAAGGCGAGCTCTCAGAAGGTTTAATTATCTAAGACCGACAGGCTAACGTGTCGTGACGAGCCTGAGCATTACTCACTTCTCAGTTGTTATGTCCAATGGCCATCACTCCCGTCAAAGGGAATGAGTCAAAGATCAGGGAGGCTGCATCCCGCCCGTGTCCATCCTCATGTGAAACTACCATCTCGGGCAGGGACCCTCACCCCATGGGCATCATGTGTATGGGCCCAAAGCACGCTCAAATGTCACTGGCGGATCCACAAACATGTGCTCACTGTACGTCGTAGCCAGTGAAAATCCTGGAAAGGAGGCTGAGAGTGGGCGGTGGCTAACAAGCAGGACCCATGTGTGTCCAGACCGGCCACACAATCTTCGGCGACTGAACATCTGACGCGAGCCAGTACGAGCTGGGCGAAACATGATGGAAGCCGAGTCCCCGATATGCCTCCGCTGTTTGAGGGCCTGCTCACGCAGGAGGTGGTGAACCCGGGGACGAGGACGCAGAGGGTGATGCTAATTCTGATCTCCTTGATTTGAACATGGACGAGGAGGAAGAAGAAGACAATTCCCTCTTCCCAGTCCATCCGTCTAGGCCTCCTAGCGCCAACGACTCGGCTTCGCAAGTCGACAGTAACTTGCACGAGGTGTGCAAGCGAGCCGCGGCAAAATTGGGCCTAGCTTGGCCCGCGGCCAAAGACGACGAAGGAGCAGAGAGGGACTTCTACGATGGGAAAAGGTTGCCCCCCGCTCAGCCTGCAGCGAGACAACTCCTGCCCGCCGTGCCCACTTGCATGAAGGAAATGTCCCGTCATTGGTCTAGCCCTTTTAAAAGCAAGCTCTATACTAAGGGCCATTCTATTTTGGAGATTCAGGGGATGGGAGAGTTGGGGTTGGTCGGACCCCCAGTGGTAGAGTCTTCAGTGGTTTACCATCTCCATCCGAATCGGCGCTTGATGTCTGCCGCCTTTCAGATCTCTCTGCCGAGTAAAATGAAGCGGTTGACCGCGTCGATATATCAGAGGACGTATAAATATGCGGGGCAATCCATGTGCTCGCTGAACGCAGTGACTTTACTGTCAGCGTACCATGCGGACATCTTGGAGGAGATGGGGCGGCAGTTGGACTCTGGGACGAAATTTGCATCGTGAATGATCTTATTCTGCGCTCTTCCCACGGTGCGGTACAGGGCTGTGGCTGCGTGATGGGTTTGGCTGTGTCAGGTGAGAGAACGTTATGGCTAAACCTGTCAGGCCTGAGCGACGCGCAGAAGTCGGAGGTAATGCTTACGATCCGACGAAAGGGCTGTTCGGCCTAGCTCTGTTAACCTGTTTAACCTCTGTTTGCCGCGCAAGTCAGCGCTGCGACCATCCTCTCAACCGCCACGACAGGGCTATGCAGTAGGGAGACCAATGAGCTCTAGGGCTCAAAAACCTGGTCACGGTGGGCAACAAGCTGGCCAGCGCTCACGACCGGATGGTTCTGGGCCGTGGGGAAAGCATTCATTTGCGGCCGTGGCAGCTAAAAAACGCTCGTCACACCCCGAGGAGAGGAAGAAGAGGCGTGCGACCTGACACGCAGGTATTCCCCCGGCTTTTCTCTCTGCCTTAAAAAAAATCTAACGATCTTCTACAATCATCTGTGCATGTAGTTTGGCTACACGCTTCTCGTTTGGCTTTCAACGGAGGCAGTCGCTTATTTTCACTCTCCCGTCCTCCCCTTTTTTCCTCCCTGCTTGCTTCTTCTGTCTCGTCTCATATCTATTGAAGAGACTTTCTCTGCACGGCTCTCCAAACTGGAAAATTATGGATTTGATCAACTGGTCTCTCAGCGCAATTGATACCATCTTCTCAACGAGAAGTCTGGGTTCTGGGGAACCCGTTTGTCCCGACGGGACGTTCGCGTCCGGATATACGAGGGATGCATGGGAGAGGTGGCAAATCGTATGTCTGGCGGCTCTTTCTGTGGAGGACGCTGAGGATATCTACCTTTTCGGCACCATGATAACAGGTATTCTGCTGATTGGATTAGGCTTTGCCCTGGGTTATCGGAAAATTCGGAAGACGGGAACAGCTGTCCAAAGCCTCACAAGGCTGCCCGTTTTGATTGAAGCCGTGGGAAGAGCGGGAATGAGACTGAGACTATAAACCGGAATATGGATGCCATCATGTTGAAACTTACGGCTTTGCAAGTGAAAATTGATGATTTCAGAGACCAGAATGGACAGAGAGAATAAAGCTGTGAAGATACGCAGCAGTTCGCCCCAAAAGACACAACAAAATTTAATCTTATCTTTTCTGGCTCCCCCGTACCGGCTGGCTTGGCCAAGGTCATGCTGGATAAACTACCCTGAGAGAGCGATGCAGAGTAGACTCTCTTGCTCCCTCCCCACCACAGACATTACTCCCCTCCCCGATCAACTGCCTCCGAACGCTTTTTACCGCCACCTGTCGAGCAGGTCTGCGACCGGCGCCGTAATAAATGGCACCGGACCGGACGGCTGCTTGCCAGAGCTGGATATGTTTCCCCTGTTGCAAGTCATGTGTTTATGGTATATGTGCTTTTGTGCTGAGGTGTTTTTTTTCTGTTCTCACACTGTACTCCCCAATGGAGCATAGTCTGGGGGTAAAAAAAAAATGTTTCCTCCTCTCTTTCCTCATGTAAATGCTGTATTTTTCTTACATACCCTGTCTTCCTGTTCTGTCTACCCCGTTGTCATATGTATGTTGTGTATGTATGGACAGGTGGATGGCTAATTTCGCTGGTACTTGTTACTAGTGACAATAAAGGGCTACTACTACTACTACTACTACTACTAGTGTCACTTTACTGTTTTTCACAGAGTAAATCCTTACTGCCTAATCAGCTGCATTAAATTGACTAATATCAATGTATAATATTCCTCACTGCAAAAAGACCATTTGATAAAACTAAGCTGCCAAAATGGCTCTTTTTCTATTTTCTCCACATTGTGATGTTGTACTGTAGTATACACTCACCGGCCACTTTATTAGGTACACCTGTTCAATTGCTTGGTAACACAAATTGCTAATCAGCCAATCACATGGCAGCAACTCAATGCATTTAGGCATCTAGATGAGGTGAAGAAAACTTGCTGAAGTTCAAACCTAGTATCAGAATGGGGAAGGGGATTTAAGTGACTTTGAACATGGAATGGTTGTTGGTGCCAGCCGGGCTGGTCTGAGTATTTAAAAAAAATGCTGATCTACTGGGATTTTCAAGCACAACCATCTCTAGGCAGGGCTCTAGAGTGCAACCAAATTCTCAATGGTGCGACTAAAAAATATCTGAGGTTGCACTGGTGCGACCAGCTGTTCGAGAAAAATAAAAAAAAGTCTCTGCGACACTGAAAGTCTCCCTGTGGTTCAACAACAGACACACATTAGGCCCATATCGTGGTCTGAAACCAATCAGAGATCGTGAAGGGCAGGCCCCCCCTCTGATTGGCCGTGGTCCAGTTATTGCTGTACGTGTGTGTAAGTGTGAAAATGTGTGTGCTGCTGCAGTCAGACAGAGAGAGAGTTGAGTAGTAGAGATGCGCGCAGTGTTGCCAACTTTTCAGACCCACCTAGTAACTTTTTTTTTTTTTTAAAGCGACTAGTGACAAATCTAGCGACTTCTTGGACAAACTTTAGCGAGTCTCTGTGATCGTTGGTACTGCTGCAGTGGCGCGAGATCAGCGCGCACGCAGCTCTTTCTCTGCATCTGCTCTGTTCAGTGAGCGTCACAGAGGAGCAACCTGTTCAGTTAAAACAGATATTATTGCTTCTCTAAGTTTACATGCAAATATAGCCAAAATCACAGCACTGGAATTGTCTTTGTCTTGTCTTGTGTGTATTATTTGATTTCATCAGAAAACGGCTCAATAAAATTATAAATTAGGATTTTTGTGCAGACTAGCTTCTTGGAAGGGAACGATGGTTATGTATTCTTAAAGGGCTGTGTTTCAGTCACTATTTCATATTTATCCCGTTGACTGACAGAAGAAACAGTAAAATATATAAAGTAAAACAATTTGATTGAGAATTTGGCTGCATTAAAATACAGTATGATCACAGAGAGACAATTAGACAGAACAGAACTGTTTTTTTTCATAATGTTTAGTGAAATTATTTGGTAGTCTGAGGTGGGATGGGATAGGTTTGGGGGAGGGGGCGGGTTGAGAAGCACTGCACTAGAACATCCCTTCATTCAGACACAGTGGAAGATCTGATAAGAGTCAGAGTAGAGGGGCAAGTCTGGAAGGTTTTGATGCTAGAGAGAGTGTGGCCAGCTGGTTAAGCCAAGGCCAAAGATCAAGAAGGCCAAACTACAGGAGTTGGCCATCCGAGGGACATGTGACTGCAATGGAGGATAGTCCATAAGACATTGAGCCATGAGATGTTCAGTTTGACATCCTTAAAATGCTTAATTTAGATTTTCTTTTTATTTCATTTATCTTGAGATGTTTTAAATTTAAATCTCAGCTCAGTGAAGCACTTTAAGCACCAACACTTTTTCAGTAAGTTACCTTTCTTGTAGAATTGTGCTTCAAATAAAGAACTTTATGTTGACCAGATTGTTAGTTTGCAAATCTCGTTTACTGGTCAATATTGCCTATATACAAATTTGGATGCACTTAACTTTTGTGCTGGTGCACCTAAGAAAAAAAGTGAGGCGCACCAGTGCAAAAAGTTAGTCTAGAGCCCTGCTAGGGTTTACAGAGAATGGTCCAAAAAAGATAAAATATCCAGTGAGCGGCAGTTGTGTGGACGAAAATGCCTTGTTGATGTCAGAGGTCAGAAAAGAATGGGCAGACTGGTTAGAGATGATAGAAAGGCAACAGTAATTCAAATAACCACTCGTTACAACCAAGGTATGCAGAATACCATCTCTGAATGCACAACAATTCAAACCCTGAAGCAGATGAGCTACAGCAGCAGAAGACCACACCGGGTGCCGCTCCGGTCAGCTAAGAACAGCACACGGAGGCCACAATTCACACAGACTCACCAAAACTGGACAATAGAAGATTGGAAAGACGTTGCCTGGTCTGATGAGTCTCGATTTTTGCTGCGACATTCAGATGATAGGTTCAGAATTAGGCATAAAGAACATGAAAGCATGGATCCATCCTACCTTGTCTCAACGGTTCAGGCTGGTGGTGGTGGTGTATTAGTGTGGGGGATATTTTCTTGACACACTTTGGGCCCTATAGTACCAATTGAGCATCGTCCCTACCTGCGTATTGTTGCTGACCATGTCCATCCCTTTATGACTACAGTGTACCCATATTCTGATGTACTTCCAGCAGGATCATGCTCCATGTCACAGAGCTCAAATAATCTCAGACTGGTTTCTTGAACATGAAAACTAACTTTACTCAAATGGCCTCCACAGTCACCAGATCTCAATCCAACAGAGCACCTTTGGGATGTGGTGGAACGAGAGATTTGCATCATGGATGTGCAGCCGACAAATCTGCAGCAACTGCGTGATGCTATCATGTCAATATGGACCAAAATATCTGAGGAATGTTTCCAACATCTTGTTGAATCTATGCCACAGAGAATTAAGGCAGTTCTGGAGGCAAAAGGGGGTCCAACCCAGTACTAGCATGGAGTACCTAATAAAGTGGCCAGTGAGTGTATATTTGCATCTGAGTGCCTCCTGGACAGCACTTCAACACCTACTTTATTTGATCAGTTTCATAAGCATCCAGAAGTGGTGAGCAGTGTGGTATTGAGGATAGAGATGATGCAGTGATGTTAGACAATCACAGAAGCAGACTTTTAATAACAAGAGTCAGACTGAAGTTGGAAAATCGTTGTTCTGCAAATATATGACCGTTTTGTGCTAAAAAACTTTACTACCATTATAAGTGAATTCATTAAAATTATGAAAAGGTGTCATAACCCCTTTAAGACAGTAAGTTTGTTATGTAGGAGAAAATCTCTCATTTATAAAATGGTGCTAGTTTCATTATTAAACATCAATCTTCAAATACTCACAGAGCTTTTCTGCAGTTGATCACAGCTGGTATCAGTCTTCTTCTCCCCTCATCTGATGTGTTGTATTTCTTGAGGTCCAGCTCATCCAGCGGCTCCTCTGACATCTGAAGAATGTAGGCGATTGTTGAGCAATGAGGAGGAGAGAGTTTCTCCTTTGAGTGTTTGTCTGATTTAACAAACACCTGAATCTCTCTGGACAGAGTCTGATCTTTCACCTCCAGCAGACAGAGGAACAGATTGATGGATCTTTCAGTGGAGAGTCCATGTCCATCTTTGATCTTCTCTTTAATGTACTGTGTGGTTCTCCTGATGCTCTCTGAGCTGTTCTCTGTGTGTGTCAGTAGATCCTGGAAGAGTCTCTGATTGGACTCCAGTGAGATGCCCAGCAGGAACCGCAGGAACAGATCCAGGTGACCATTCTCAGTCTTGAGGGCTTTATCTACTAGTGATCTCAGTAGATAATACAGAGAGTCAGACACATGCTTATATCCATATTCATGGTCCCAATCACTTCCAGAGTCATATTCATAATCAGGGTCACTTCTAGAGTAAGATTCATAGTCTGGGTCACTTCTAGAGATAGATTCATAGTCTGGGTCACTTCTAGAGTAAGATTCATAGTCTGGGTCACTTCTAGAGTAAGATTCATAGTCTGGGCCACTTCTAGAGATAGATTCATAGTCTGGGTCACTTCTAGAGTAAGATTCACAGTTAAGATCACTTCCATATGCATAT
This sequence comes from Oxygymnocypris stewartii, assembly GCA_003573665.1. Taxonomy (NCBI): domain Eukaryota; kingdom Metazoa; phylum Chordata; class Actinopteri; order Cypriniformes; family Cyprinidae; genus Oxygymnocypris; species Oxygymnocypris stewartii. The sequence continues at coordinate 65,735 of QVTF01011598.1, read as the reverse complement.
TCGGGATCAGGGTTATATTTTAAACACAGAAATGGCAGAGGTTCCTTGTTTCTCATTGAATGGCAGTAAAACTGATAGAAAGCAGCAAGAAACTCCTGGAAGCTCAGATGAATGAAGCTGTAGACTTTCCTCTGATGAATCACAGACTCCTGCTTAAAGATCTCAGTACAAATCCCAGAATATACTGAGGCATCAGTGACGTCTATGCCGCTCTCAATCAGGTCCTCCTCATAGAACATCACATTGCCCTTCATCAGCTGTTTGAAAGCCACTTCAGCAAGTTTCACAATCACTTCTCTGTTGGACTGCAGGAGTTTCTCTGGATCTCTCTCTTCATACTTCTGGTTCCTCATGTTGATTTGAATCAGCAAGAAGTGGATGTACATCTCAGTCAGAGTTTGAGGGATTTCTGCACTCAGATCTTCTTCCAGGAGCTTCTGAAGCACAGTGGATGAGATCCAGCAGAAGACGGGGATGTGGCACATGATGTGGAGGCTTCTTGCTCTTCTGATGTGTGAGATGATTCTGCTGGCTTGATGCTGGTCACTGATTCTCTTCCTGAAATATTCCTCCTTCTGAGGCTCATTGAATCCCTGAATTTCTGTCAGACGGTTGATGTATTTGGAGGGGATCTGATTGGCTGCTGCTGGTCTGGAGGTGATCCAGATGAGAGCAGAGGGAAGCAGATCTCCTTTCATGAGGTTTGTCATCAACACATCCACTGATGAAGTCTCAGTCACATCACAAACTTTCTGAGCGTCTGAAAACATCAGTGTGATTCTGCTTTCATCCAGACCATCAAAGATGAACACAGCTTTACACTCCTTATACATCTTTGAGTCCAGATCTTGAAGTTCAGGATGAAAGTCCAGCAGAAGTCTGTGAAGACTGTACTGATGATCTCGGATCAAGTTCAGCTCTCGAAATGGAAGCACAAACATGAAATCTACATCCTGATTGGCTTTTCCCTCAGCCCAGTCCAGAATGAACTTCTGCACAGAGACGGTTTTTCCGATTCCAGCGATGCCTTTAGTAAGAACAGTCTTGATCTGGTCTTTCTCCTCAGATCCTGGTTCAGCTGAGGCTTTAAAGATGTCATTGCAGTAGATTGGAGTGTCTTGTGTTCTGGCTGTTTTCTCCATCTGTAAAACCTCATGTTCTTCATTCACTCCTTCACTCTCTCCCTCTATGATGTAGAGCTGTGTGTAGATCCTGTTCAGGAGGCTTTCATTCTCCTGGAGTTTCAGTCCCTCAAATAATCTCTCATACTTGTTCTTCATGCTGGTTTTGAGCTGGTCTTCAACTCTCTTTAGTTCATCATTCACTGGTTGATCATGTTTATTCAGAGATGCTGTAATGTTCTTGTTGTTCAGACAGAAGACAGAGGTGGCTCCTCGAGAGATGCTTCGCTCTCGATCTGCTCTCCTGAAATATCACAAGAAGAACTGATTAAAATATAAAAAAATAAAGGATGTATAAATTAAAATAAAATCTATAATCTATAGAGATGTATGTCTTGTATTTTCAGTGTAATTTTTTGTTTCAGTTGATTTGTTTAACACTTTTTGTAATCCACATTGTTCCAAAGCAGAAATATTGAAAAATGCAAAGAAAAGGAAAATTGCAAAGTCTTGCAATCCTCCAGCGAACAGATAAAGGTTATGAGGAAAGGAACAAACTCACTAAGAGCTTTAAGTCAAGCTGACAGAAGAGACTCTGTTAGCCAGTAAGTTTCTTATATCTGGACATTGATATCAAAGTTCAATTTCCATCACTGAACTTTTGTCCACAGATTTGAGGTGAAATCAGAAATAAAAGTATAACTAATCTCTCTTTCAGGATTCAAGGTTCAAGGTTTGTTTATTCGTCACATAATAAATTATACAGGGTATAATTAGAAGTGAAATGTAAATCAAATCAGGTCCACTCCGTGGACAGTGCAAAAGAATAAAAATAAAAATTATATAAAAGTAACACAACACAAGAGCATATATATATATATATATATATATATATATATATATATATAGGTAAAAAAGAGAAATAAAGAGTAAAATGTGCAATAGAATAAAAAGTGCAAAACAAATAAGATGTGCAAAACCAGTATATTGGGACTTAATAAATAGTAATATGAACAAGAGGGATGTGCAAGAGAAGGATGTGCAAACGGGTTGCACCGGGTATGTACACATAGCAGCAAGGATTCAAAGGTGCGAGCATTTTACTCACTTCTGCAACAAACAATAGATGTGAGGGCTGTAGATACGGCTTTGGATGCGACTAGCTCAGGGAGTCCTGTACATTTTTCGGTTCCGATATTAGAGCCCGTGCAGCAGGGCAACTGGGTGACTGTGAGGAGGGATAGTCGATAGTCGCGGATCAAAACACCGCTCTTCAGTTCCGATTAAAACATTAAACAGGTTCTCCCCACTCAGTGATGCACCCACTGAGAAACCTGATGAAAGTGCTTTAGTTATTGGCGATTCTATTGTACGGAACATGAAAATAGAGACATCAGCCATAGTCCATTGTTTACCGGGAGCCAGAGCACCTGACATCTTGGCAAATGTAAAAGTGTTGGCCAATACTAAACATAAATTCAGTAAGATTGTTATCCACATCGGCACTAATGATGTTCGACTTCGTCAGTCGGAGATCTCTAAAAATAACATTAAAGAGGTGCGTAAACTTGCAAATACGATGTCAGACACTGTAATATATTATGGCCCGCTCCCTGCTTACCGGGGCGATGAGATTCATAGCAGACTGTTGTCACTCAATGGCTGGATGTCTAAGTGGTGCCCGCAGAATAACATAGGTTTTATAGACAACTGGACTAGTTTTTGGGGCAGACCTGACCTGTTGAAAATATATGGTCTTCATCCCTCCTGGGGTGGTGCCGCTCTTCTATCTAGAAATGTTCTCTGTGGCTCAGTGGTAGAGCATTGCATTAGAAGTGCAAAAGGATGTGGGTTCAATTCCCAGGGAACACTGAAAAATGCTGAAGGAATGCTGAAAAAAATTAAACTTCACTCTCTTTCCTTACCTTTGCTCTCTTTCCCATAACCTCTCACTGTCTGGCTAGAATTTGCTCTGAACAATGCCTAGAAATGTGTATTACAAGCACTTCCTGTGTCTGTTTGCCTCTTTATAATGTATCGCTTATTGTATTCCTCAATTGTAAATCACTTTGGATAAAAGCTTCTGCTAAATGAATAAATGTAAATTCACTCTGGACCTCTCACACCCAGAACACTCCCTCTTTGAACTGTTGCCATCTGGTCGACGCTACAGAGCTCTGAGCATCAGAACAACCAGACACAGGAACAGTTTCTTCCCTCAGGCAATCAATCTCATGAACACCTGACAATAATTATGGTACACACACTATTTATACACTTGTACACTTATTTATCTAACAAACATTCTTAGTCTACATTTCAATTGCACATAATACACCTGTACAAAACTGTCTACTGTTATATACCTGTACATACAATTGTCAATTTGTATATTGTTATTCCTTATAACAATTATTTACTTTCCTTATTTACTTGTTTTTTGTTCTGTCATTCTGTTGCACTGTGTTAGCTTCTGTAATGAAAACAAATTCCTTGTATGAGTAAACATACCTGGCAATAAAGCTCATTCTGATTCTGATTATAGTCCTCCACATCCGCTACGATCTCAAAACTCTGGTCATTTGATAATACCTAGAATATCAAAATCAACTGCGGGCAGCAGATCCTTTTTCTATTTAGCGCCCAAACTCTGGAACAATCTACCTAACACTGTTCGGGAGGCAGACACACTCTGTCAGTTTAAATCTAGATTAAAGACCCATCTCTTTAACCTGGCATACACTTAACACACTAATACGCATCTAATATTAAAATAAGGTTTGTTAGGCTGCATTAATTAGGTCAACCGGAACCGGGAACACTTCCCATAACACCCGATGTACTTGTTACATCGTAAGAAGATTGACATCTACGCTAATATTAGTCTTTTTCTTTCTTATACCGAGGTCACCATAGCCACCCAATCCGGTCCTTATCCAGATCAGATGATCACTGCAGTCACCGGATCCAGTCCGTATCCAGATCAGATGATCACTGCCGTCACCAGATCCAGTCCGTATACAGATCAGATGATCACTGCCATCACCAGATCCGGTCCTTATCCAGATCAGATGATCACTGCAGTCACCAGATCCAGTCCGTATACAAATCAGATGATCACTGCAGTCACCAGATCCAGTCTGTATCCAGATCAGATGATCACCGCAGTCACCAGATCCAGTCCGTATCCAGATCAGATGATCACTGTAGTCACCAGATCCAGATGATCACTGCAGTCACCAGATCCAGTCTGTATCCAGATCAGATGATCACCGCAGTCACCAGATCCAGTCCGTATCCAGATCAGATGATCACTGTAGTCACCAGATCCAGATGATCACTGCCGTCACCAGATCCAGTCCGTATCCAGATCAAATGATCCCCGCAGTCACCAGATCCAGTCCGTATACAGATCAGACGGTCACCGTAGCCACCCGATCCGGTCCTTATCCAGCCCAGATGATCACTGCAGTCACCAGATCCAGTCCGTATCCAGATCAGATGATCACTGCAGTCACCAGATCCAGTCCGTATCCAGATCAGATGATCACTGCAGTCACCAGATCCAGTCCGTATCCAGATCAGATGAGGACTGCAGTCACCAGATCCAGTCCGTATCCAGATCAGATGAGGACTGCAGTCACCAGATCCAGTCCGTATCCAGATCAGATGATCACTGCTGTCACCAGATCCAGTCCGTATCCAGATCAGATGATCACTGCATTCACCAGATCCAGTCCGTATCCAGATCAGATGATCACTGCGGTCACCAGATCCAGTCCGTTTCCAGATCACATGATCACTGCAGTCACCAGATCCAGTCCGTATCCAGATCAGATGATCACTGCTGTCACCAGATCCAGTCCGTATCCAGATCAGATGATCACTGCCGTCACCAGATCCAGTCCGTTTCCAGATCACATGATCACTGCGGTCACCAGATCCAGTCCGTTTCCAGATCACATGATCACTGCGGTCACCAGATCCAGTCCGTTTCCAGATCACATGATCACTGCAGTCACCAGATCCAGTCCGTATCCAGATCAGATGATCACTGCATTCACCAGATCCAGTCCGTATCCAGATCAGATGATCACTGCGGTCACCAGATCCAGTCCGTTTCCAGATCACATGATCACTGCAGTCACCAGATCCAGTCCGTATCCAGATCAGATGATCACTGCAGTCACCGGATCCAGTCCGTATCCAGATAAGATGATCACTGCAGTCACCAGATCCAGTCCGTATACAGATCAGACGATCACTGCAGTCACCAGATCCAGTCCGTATCCAGATCAGATGATCACTGCAGTCACCGGATCCAGTCCGTATCCAGATCAGATGATCACTGCAGTCACCAGATCCAGTCCGTATACAGATCAGATGATCCCCGCAGTCACCAGATCCAGTCCGTATACAGATCAGACGGTCACCGTAGCCACCCGATCCGGTCCTTATCCAGCCCAGATGATCACTGCAGTCACCAGATCCAGTCCGTATCCAGATCAGATGGTCACTGCAGTCACCAGATCCAGTCCGTATCTAGATCAGATGATCACTGCAGTCACCAGATCCAGTCCGTATCCAGATCAGATGATCACTGCAGTCACCAGATCCAGTTTGTATCCAGATCAGATGATCACTGCAGGCACCAGATCCAGATCAGATGATCACTGCAGTCACCAGATCCAGATCAGATGGTCACTGCAGGCACCAGATCCAGATCAGATGATCACTGCAGGCACCAGATCCAGATCAGATGGTCACTGCAGTCACCAGATCCAGTCCGTATCCAGAACAGATGATCACTGCAGTCACCAGATCCGGTCCGTTTCCAGATCACATGATCACTGCAGTCACCCGATCCAGTCCGTATCCAAATCAGATGGTGGATCAGCACCTAGAGACGACCTCTACAGCTCTGAACGTCAGCGGAGACTAGGGATGGGTATCGTTAAGGTTTTAACGGTATTACTACTCTTATCGATACTGCTTATCGATCCGGTACTTTAACGGTATTCTTATCGGTACTTTTTGTTATTTATATATATATATATATATATATACGCATACATATATACATAAATACATACACATATATGTATGAAATATATATTTCTATGATAGATTAGCAGCTTAATTAACATGGCTTTACATTCTGAAATGTTAAATAAATATTTCATTAAATAAATATAAAACATCAATTTGTAAATGCACCAGCGTGCAGGCATTTTTAGTGTTTTATATACATAAGATAAGATATAGTAAGAACATGAACAAAGAAACAAAGTTAAATAAACTGACAAATATACCATTTGTTATACCATAAAACAAATGTACAAATGTAAAAAAAACACAAAATAAACACAGTGCTTTCATTTATCTATGATGGTCTACTAACATTAATGTTCAGGTAAATAATAGCTACAAAATAAATATGAACGAACACTGCATAGTTTTCACTGTATGTATTGATAGATTAATGCTTATTAAAGCTATTACTTTATTCAGATTAAGAGCTGTGAGGGATTTTCTCTTTGCATTTTGTTCTTTGATTAACATTAATGAAGCACCAGTCTGTCACTTAAACAAAATATTGACACACAATTTTCTCCCAACTGTTCTCGTTCACTTTAAGATATAAACTGTGTTTAAGTGAATACTCTCCAAGCCAGCCGTTTTTACATGCTTTGTGTGTATTTGATCGTTTGGACGCGCCCGAAGCTCAAAGTGTACTTTGCTTGTCTGTTTTGGAGCGCGCCGCGCAAGCGCGCACTAGAGGCTGACATTTTTTCGGGAATCCCACGGGTCACGGGAAGTCGCGGGATGGGAAACAAAATCGCTACGATTCACGTGATTGGGACGGGAGAGGAAAAAATGTATTCGGGAGTGGGCGGGACCGGGAATAGTAATAATACCCAACTTTACACACAAATATACCTTTTATATAAATAAACTATAAACTGTATATTTTAATTCTGAACTCAATTCTAGTTGCCCTGTCTCTTTATGCTCTCCTCCTGTTTGCTTTGGTGTGGCTGGTTAAGTGAATGACGCAGTCCGTGATGGACAGATTGTTAACGGCTGGTCTATGTGGTAATACACTCGGGCAGGACATCCAAACGCTCACCTATCATTCATCAACCTCAAATATGGCTTTTCATCTGAAAGATGTATGTAGTAGCAACTTTACATGGCCGCTCAATATGATGTTAACCTAGAGAAATGTGCGCTATTGAAGTGTTTGTGTGGAATATTTTTACTGTAACTGACAGATTTCGGCAAAAAAAAAAAAATACAACACGGGAGTGGGAGGGAATGGGAGTCATTCTTCCGGGAGTGGAACGGGACGGGATTTTCCCCAGTTTTTTCGTGGGATTGGGACGGGAAGAGATTAATTTTTGTGGGAGTGGGACGGGAGAGGTTTGAGAATTCACTCCCGTGTCACCCTCTAGCGCGCACACACACACGCACACACACTTCAGCCTGGGGAACAGCGTCTCTCGTGCGGATTGTACTTTAAACATTTTATCATCAAACATGTCCAGCAATTTAGTAACTGTAAAGACGGCATTTTACAACAATCGACAGATGATTGATCTGATTCTGACGTTAAGTTTTGGTCAGGGAGGAACGAATGCGCGCCGCTGTGAAGAGAAGGAAGTTGTGCTAGAAGAAACACGGACTATAATCTTTAGAAGCTAAAAAAAACATTAAATAAACTCAGTTTAATATAACAGCCACAGGCCTAAAGTGTAAGCATGTTTTAATGGTTGGTTCTCTTCTATCATAAACAGGGCTTTCATGTTGCGCGTGCTGAACTCACCCACGTGAGCGATCTCGCTTCTGATTTGGGAATAGGAGAAATGCATCATAGACAAGAATATGAATATTTTTGCATATAAAAACAGCTGGTGACTCTGGCGGGACAGAATTTGCAAGATAATGTGTATGTATATATATATAGCAATAATAAATGTATGTGTGTTTTCTTAATTTCTCCAGTACCGATAACAGAACCATTAACGTCAGAGCTTATCGATACTCCGGTCTTTTATAATTTAGCCCCGAGACCGATTAAATACCGGGGTTCGGTACCAATCCCTAGCGGAGACCAGGACACCTAGATGAGCCCCAGAGACAGATCTCCAGTGAGGACCTCGTCACCTAGACAGCCATCGGGGAAAGACCCCTGGAACCAGTGGACCACTTACACTCTGACTTTGCTGCAGTTGGAACAAACTACTGGTTCTTCTGGCCGGAGGGGAACTGCCCCCCCCGACTGAGCCTGGTTTCTCCCAAGGTTTTTTCTCCATTCTGTCACCGATGGAGTTTTGGTTCTGAAGGATCACAAATGTTATTCTATGTTTGATGTGGATTCACGTCCTGACTAAGAGGTGTCGGGCAAGGCAAAGGTGCTTGAGATCGTTTCCTGACCATTTGGGCTTGGGACAGCTGTGCCTTTTGTCAATGAGATCAATGACTACTGAGAGATTGAACCTTTATTCGTTAGGTTTATTGCCCTCAGATGTATGTTTCTTTGATGTTGTCTCAACCTGTAAAAGCCCCTCCTCCAATTCTCCCTATAAAGATACCCTGTAAAAATGACTTAGATGAGATTTCGATGACTGCAGATAACAAGACATGTCATAGAATAAAGAAATTCTGCTGACAATCCAATCCGAAGTCTCCTGGTCTTCTCTTCTGAGTTTTCTACACTTTAGAAGAACACAGTTTTCAACAGATGCTGCCGTGAACCCGGATAGAGTTCCAGCTTCCTCACCTGAAAAACTTCAAGCTCAAACAAAGATCTGCATCTTTTGGAATCCAGCGAAACTTCAAGCTGAAAAGATTCCCAGACTGATTTTTTCTCTCAACCAAGGGTTGTGGTGAGTGCTGTCTCTAATCCAAAAGAACCTAAGACCAGTGTATCCTCTGTGCCGTCAGAGAAGAGTTAACATACATCTGTAGGGTTTGTTTAACTAAATGTATCCTCTGTTCTGTTAGGCAGGGAAGTTTATCCTCTGTTAGGCAGGGAAGTTTATCCTCTGTTACAAGCAGGGAAGAGTGTTATCCTCTAAAGTTTTTATTTTAGAGATGAAAGTATCCTCTGTTCTTTCAGGCAGGGAAGATTTTGGGCATTACGTGCTAAAAATTAGTTACCCTCTGTTTCAGGCAGGGAAGGTTAGCATTTCGTGCTAATAATTTAGTTTTATCCTCTGTTTCTTGTAGGCAGGGAAGTTAAGTGTGAAGTGTTGGTAATTTGGAAATTTAACAATAGTTAAGTTCTTTTTTACAAGTGTACCCTCTGTTGATCAGAGAAGTGTTTGTTTTGTTTGTGTGGTACAGAAGAAACTTGCAAAATGGTCAGAAGGAATGCTAGGCTGATTCCAACCACAGAAAAGAGTGGTCTTGCGACTCCTCTGTGGTCAGATAGTGAATTCAAAACACTGTTAGGGGAAAAAATGGACCTAATAGTCACTGAAAAAGTTAGACAAAAACTAACGCAGAAATATGAGATTCATCCAGACAAGACTTGGTCGGTAGATGAGTGTAAAAAAGTACTAGGAGCAAGTATTCGTAAGAACAATGTGAAAGACATTATCTGTTGTCACAGGGAATTCAGTGTAACGCTAGCGACACAACAGTCTCAGCGTAACGCAGAGCTAGAGAAACAGAACAATGAACTCCGTGCTAGAGTATCCACTTTGACTAAGAAATTGAACCTCAAGAAAATTGCAGCAAAAACTGATGTGGAAGTAAGTCAGCCTGATAACATTTACCCTGATTTACAAGCGTTCTTTGAAACAGATGTAGCTCTCCAATCAGTAACTGGTGTGCCTGTAAATTCCGTCCATGTGTGTGGGGCTAGGAGAAGATCTCAGGGGATTGAGGAAACTGATGGTGTTCCTCTCCATTCTTCTGTTGTGCAAATACAAACTGCTGCCAAAGCTTTATGTCCTAAAGATATAGAGAGACTATCTCAGAGTTTACCGTCAGCACGCACACATTTTTCTGAATTTAGAAGAACATTGATCAGTAAAATGCGTCTTTATGACATGTCGTTGGCAGAAGTCACGCAGCTGATGTCACAAATACTAACTGAATCTGAATTCAACAGTTTTGAATCTGCTGTCACTTCTGAACTGCGAAATGCCAGTAAGGGTGATTTAAGAGAAGGTATTTTGAAAATCTTAAAGAATATCTTAGGACCCAAAATAGATTGGTCTAGAATTACTACCTGTGTGCAAAGGAAAGAAGAAACTGTGAGTGAATATACTGAGAGATTTTGTCAGTCAGCTGTAATCTACAGTGGAATTGTTGATGACCCTGAAAGTGTGCTAGATGACAAGGGACCCTTGGTTCGTATCTGGTCAGATGGCCTTGTAGCCGAATACAGAAAAGCTTTACCATTCTTAGATCTAACTTGGTCTAACAGAACTCTCAGAAGTAACCTAGACAGGTTAACTACATGGGAAAGAGATGCTGATGTCAAGGCAAAAGTAAGAGTAGCAGCAGCTACGTTTAACACAACGAAACAAGACAATAGATGGTCTAAAAGAGAAAGCAAATGCAAATACTGTGAAAAATTTGGACATTGGGAGAAAGAGTGTAGGAAGAAGTTGCAAGATAGTAAAAGAAATGCTATGCATAATTCTGCTCCTTCTCAGCCTGCACACAACCCTGAAGTAGTTCCGCCAGTGACCACTGAAACTATAGGACAGTTAGTTCAGGCTCTTCTAAGAGCACAACAAGACCAGGAAAAAAACTAATTATTGGGGCTGTGAGTAGCTACCTTTCCCCTGTAATCCAACACAATGACCAAAGAATTTTTGTGAAAGGTAGCATAAAAGAGAAAGAGATTGATTTTTTGCTTGATACAGGTGCAGAAATTACAGTAATTCCTACAAAATTGGCACAAGGTTTAAACATCCCATACAAGAAAACCAAACTTTGTTTAACTGGTGTAATAGGTGAAGATTCTGTTTTATATGAAACTCCGCCCATAGAGGTACAATTTGGCCCAAAAACTCTGACTACAAAATTGCTATGCGCTCCATTAAATACAGGTGCAATTTTAGGCATGGATCTTCTTAGACAAATAAATCTAACTTTAGACATGTCCTCAGAATCTACTAGCGTAAAAATTTCCTCAGCACAGATTTCTACCAATAATGCAACCCCTCCCGAGTATGCTTTCTTACAGAATCATCCAATTTGGGCTAAAGACAAGGATGATTGTGGGTTGTTGACAGGTGTAGAACCAGTTAAATTGACAGGAACTCCACCTCCGGTCACCAAACAATATCCGATTAATAAGGAAGCTATACAGGGAATCAAACTTATTGTAGAAAATTTGCTGACGCAAGGAGTGCTAGTTAAAACCAACAGTCCATGTAATTCACCCATATGGCCCATCAAGAAATCTAATGGGACATGGAGACTTACAATAGACTACAGAGTAGCCAATAAACATATTGAAAAAATCACCCCCCTAGTGGCAGATCCATCTACAATTTGTAATGGCTTACCATTAGATTGTAAGATTTTTTCAGTAATTGATATGTCTAATGGATTCTTTTCTGTACCGTTGCACTCTGACAGCCAGCCATGGTTAGCTTTCACAGTTGACTATGAACAATACCAGTGGACACGATTGCCACAGGGATTTCAAAACTCCCCAACCATATATCATCAGGCTGTCAGACGTGATTTGTGTGACCCAGAATGTCCGGTAAAACAGTCCACTATGATCCAATATGTTGATGATATTTTGATTGCCTCAACAGATCATGAGGTACATCAAACTGAATTGGCATCATTGTTGGACTATTTGCATAAAAAAGGACACAAATGCAGCTTTCACAAAGCTCAAGTTGCTAAAAAGCAAGTCACATTTCTGGGTCAAACAATTGGTGCAGGAAATAGATCCATTACACAGGATCGAGCGGCTTCAGTCAAAGCCATACCTCCGCCTAATACCATTAAAACACTCCGCTCATTTTTAGGAACAACAGGTTATTGTAGACCTTGGATTGAAGACTATGCCTCGATGGCTCAGCCTCTCTATGATTTGTTGAAAGGCCATGGTAAAGATTCAGATACTGTTTGTATGGAAGAACTTCATCTCAAAGCTTTTAATGATTTGAAAAGAGCACTATGTCAAGCACCAGCATTAGGAATTGCCCAATCTGATAGATCCTTTGTGCTTTATGTCCATGAACACTTAGGCTTTATGACTGCATGTCTAATGCAAGATCATGGGGGCAGCTTACGCCCAATTCATTACTATTCCGGTAAACTTGACATAGTCGCTCAAGGTATGGGCCCATGCCTCAGAGCAGTACAGGCAGTTCATCTAGCGCTTCAGGCTTCATCAGGAATGGTGTTAGGTCAGACTGTAAACGTAAAATGCCCTCACACAGTGTCCGCACTAATGAATCAAGCAAAAGTCACTTCTGTCACCTCCTCCCGTTGGGGAAATTGGTTAGCAACTCTCACAGCCCCGAATATTGTTATACAGCGTGCACCAGTCACGAACCCATCCTCATGTATGATGTCTGCAATGACTGAATTTGTGTTAGAGGATGAAGGCGAAATGACTCATGATTGTGTTACACTTACATATGCAGCGACAAGTGAAATAGCAAAAACTCCCATAGAGAACGCAGAATTGGAGTTGTTTGTTGATGGTTCAGCTCAAGTTATTGAAGGTAACAGACGAGCAGGATATGCAGTAACTTCCACCACTGAAGTAGTTGCTTCAGGTCGTCTTCCAGATCATTTTTCAGCTCAAGCTGCAGAACTAGTAGCCTTAACTAGAGCATGCACGCTAGCTTCAGGATCGGTTGCAAATATCTACACAGATTCCAGGTATGCTTTTGGGGTAATTCATGATTTTGGTGTCATTTGGCAAACCAGAAAATTTCTAACTTCTGCTGGATCCCCCATTAAGCATGTTGGATTAGTGAAAGATTTAATGTTTGCCATGAAACTCCCAAAGAAATTAGCAGTGATCAAAGTGAAAGCACATCTCACAACTAATACTACGGAAGCTAAAGGTAATGCTCTTGCTGATGTAGCGACTAAACAGGCTTGTTTCTATGCAACTGTACAAGTGTGTTCAGGTAGTACAGCACAGAAGATAATTCTACCTCCTGAATCAATCGTTGATCTGTATAAAGACGTTCCTCTATATGAAGCATGGACATGGTTAGACAAAGGAGCCACTGTGGATTCATCCGGCTGCTGGACCAAAGGGGGAAAGTATGTTGCTCCCGAATCACTGTTGCCATATTTGGCTCAACAAATACACAGTTTGGGTCATAGTGGTCCAGCAACGATGAATCACAGGTTCTCAAATCAATGGTGGAATCCAAAATTCAGAAACGCAGCCACTGAAACAGTCAAGAGATGTGTTACATGTCAGAAAAATAATGATGTACCAGCAACCATTACACCAGCAGCACATACCCCAGCTCCACCAGGGCCATTTCGTCACCTGCAAGTTGATTATATATCGTTGCCCCCTTGTAAAGGAAAAACTGACGTTTTGGTAGTAATAGACAAGTTCTCAAGATGGGTAGAAGCTTATCCAACAGGGCGCGCTACAGCTGCACATACTGCTAAATGTCTTGTCACTGATTTCATTCCCAGATGGGGATTACCAGATTGCATTGACTCAGATCAAGGTACCCACTTCACAGGACAGGTAGTCAAGGAAGTGTCTAGAATGTTGAAGATTAAGTGGAACCTTCACTGCCCCTATAGGCCACAAGCATCAGGACAGGTTGAACGATCAAACAGAACAATCAAAACCAGGCTAAGCAAAATGCATCAGGAAGGAGTACCATGGGTTGAAGCACTGCCCGCAGTACTGTGTAGTATGAGAGCATCACCTAACAGATCAGTAGGACTGAGCCCTCATGAGATTATTACTGGACGCCCAATGCAGATGCCAGGTGTGATTGATCTTAGAAATGCTGATGTGCACATTGCTTCAGATGCCCTGATCGCTTACTGTGAAAACCTCACAAAGGCAGTGCAGAGTGCCAAAGAGAGAGTTGAGTCGTGTTGGCAGACTCCACCAGAAGGTGGACACACAATCGTCCCAGGTCAATGGGTCATGATAAAGACATTCAAAAACAAGCCATTAGAGCCTAAGTGGTACGGACCACATCAAGTGATGTTGATTACAGCAGCTGCAGTATTGTGTCAGGGAAGGAAAACTTGGACTCATGTGTCACATATTAAGGTTGTTCCTCCCCCTGCAGGGATAGGATAGGGCAGACACAAGAACCAGTGAGGAGCCCAGGGAAGAACCGAAAGCAACAGGCTTCGGGGGCCAACCCTGAGGTGAAGATTTCCTCATAGGCCTTTCCCCTCCATTAGTCCATCCTTTCCTCACTGTTCTTTAGGTGTCGCAGGAATTGAGAAATAGGGAAAGAAGGAACAACCATAGCAGACTATATTTTGAACAGAGGATACAACCCTAATGTATGCAGACTCTACAAATACTGCTCTGTGCCGTTAGTTCTCTCTTGTTTGTGTTTCTTTCTTCCTCTGTGCAGATACCATTTGATGGCTGTCCTGAGATCCATATGCACCACCCTTCTCACCTGCGGATAAAGCCACAACCTCTAGAAAACAACTAGACCCATCGCCGAGCCAACTATCACACAAGAAAGAGAAAAGAAAGAAGAAGAAAAAGAATAAAAATACACAACGCAGAGACTATTACCCGTAAAATCTTCACGGACCCTAATTGCATGTTTTGTTTCTGTGTCAGCATGCAATTACATATAAGCAACACAGAACATGTACAATGTGCCTGTAACGATTACAAGTTACAAGAATTAACTTTTAAGTGTCTAAATTTGTATTTTTGTGAGAGTTATTAGAACTCTCAAAGAGGGGATTGAAGGATCACAAATGTTATTCTATGTTTGATGTGGATTCACGTCCTGACTAAGAGGTGTCGGGCAAGGCAAAGGTGCTTGAGATCGTTTCCTGACCATTTGGGCTTGGGACAGCTGTGCCTTTTGTCAATGAGATCAATGACTACTGAGAGATTGAACCTTTATTCGTTAGGTTTATTGCCCTCAGATGTATGTTTCTTTGATGTTGTCTCAACCTGTAAAAGCCCCTCCTCCAATTCTCCCTATAAAGATACCCTGTAAAAATGACTTAGATGAGATTTCGATGACTGCAGATAACAAGACATGTCATAGAATAAAGAAATTCTGCTGACAATCCAATCCGAAGTCTCCTGGTCTTCTCTTCTGAGTTTTCTACACTTTAGAAGAACACAGTTTTCAACAGTTCCTCTGGCTCGCTTATTTACGAACACTTCATTTCCAGCTATATCACCGACTTGATTGCACAGATACTATTTAAACTGAACTGAGCTGGACAGTGACATCACTGAATTCAATAATGAAATGCCTTTAACTGAAAATGTACTATTGTCCTTGTGCATTATTGACACACTATTTTCCTTTTTTGATATTGTGCAGTTTCTTTGTTACAATTTTTATTGTTAAAAGCGCTATGTACAAAGGTGACTTGACTTGCTGATGAATTATCACAGTCTGTACTTTATGGTGTGGATATTGTAGCATGTTAGATGGTTGTAAGATGCATATTTTATCTCCCTCATCTTTTTGAATGAAAATCCAGCAATATAAAAGCAGGCATTTCAAAATATGCGTTCGCTGTATTTCTATTTGTTTATAATTAAAAGTCTCACATATTGATAACGTTTTTTGTTATGTTTATTTGCTGGGTAATATTAGTATCTTTGTCTGTTGAGTATTAAACATCTCCTTGAATGTATTCTTGCTGAAATAAATAAATAATTCAAAGATGTATAACTGTATTTTGCTTGAGTCCCTGCCTTCAAAATGTCTGTGAAAGGCCCTGATGCTAATATAGTTATCACTAAATTTATCGTTCTTATTGTGAATGAGTCTTGAGTGTCTTGACAACTTCAGTGTATTATTTAAAACAGGATCATATGGAAGCTGCAGCTTGTTTCCAAGGTTATTACAGTTTAGTTTTAGTAATTAAAGTTTAGCAGAATTAACAGATCAATACACACTGATTGGCAGCTGCCTTCAAACAATCCTGTGTTTATTTATGTTCATGCTCTGTCTGAAGACCGTCATGATTTCTATTTACAGTTTGCTTTGCACATTATAGCTGTTTAGCGCCACAGCTGAAGTGAATAACAGCTTAGAGATTGCTCTTTGCTCAGTTTCTGTAGCCCCCCCCCCTCCCTCCAAAGAAAAGCTTATAGGTTTCTCTCTTGCAGGCAAGGACTAAAATGAACAGACATGCACACAAAAACACTTCACAAGGAGAGCAAGCTCACTGTTTATTGGAAGGAAAATGATGGGGTTTGTGTTTATATGAATGTATTTCTGAAGAGAACTGACATTCAATGGCATTTTCCCCTCATATCACTGCTGCTCCATAAGCGCCACCTGCTCTCAGAGAGTGAATCTGTGTTCTCATTCAGTCCGTCTGCTGTTTTTGTTGTATGCAGGTTTTAGCATAATTTCACAAAGCTAAAGTTTTTGCTTCAAATGTTAAAATGATACAATCACATTTAAATCAAAAAGCTGCTCATGCTACATGTGTGTAGCATCTTTGTTTGTCTCGTGATTCAAATGCAGTGGTTGGTTCTAATTTCAAATGACATTTTTTTTTATTAAATATTAAATTTAGTTGTTGTAGTAGCAGCAACTGCAAAAACATGGCCAGTATGGCCGGTAAATTCTCAAATCACCACCCACTGGCAGATGGGGCAAAAAGTTAGTTTTAGGACCTGCTTGCAAGTGTAGAAATTAGGACAAAAGTATTTTAACTTTCAGTAATTTCCCTACTGTAGAATATGGTCAAATAACATACCTGTGAAATACTCATTTGCATTTATTTTACAGTGCCATTTTTTTACAATATATAGCTATTAATGTCATATGAATAATAATATAAAATTATTATTATATTCTAATTTGTTTGGCTACAATTCACCGGTGTGTGTGTAATTACAACTGAGTACCCTTTAAACCTCAAGTACAAGTCAATTCACCAGCTTTTACTCTCAAAGTGCACCAGTTACATTAATTTGATAAAAAATGTAGAAAATTGAAAAAAAAATGTATCTCTGAAAATGTCACCCCCACCCCCTTGCCAGAAGGGACTGAGATCCACTCACCACAGTCTCACAAAGTCCTATGGGAAACATTGATAAAGCAGTAGTTTAGCATCTCACCTGGGGTCAGAGGTCACTGGTTCATCACTGAATTTCACAGGAGGATAATGCATGGATCCGTCACTCTTCAGAGACACATAGCTGTGATCAGGAGATGAATAGCTCTTGCTCTTCCTCCTCCTGAAGATCCTGATAAACACATAGATATAACTCTTCCTTTAGTTCTGTCTGCTGTTTTGTTTATTATAAGCAGGGCTGCAACAATAACTGATAAAATCAATACTAATAATAATAATCAGTGAGCGTGATCATGGATTAGTCTCGTCTGAACACTGTGCACAGAAAGCATCCGTCAGTCACGTCACTCTATAGGAGTGAATAACATATTTCTCTGGATAAACACATGTAATACTCTGTTTAGATGGGCCTTGGAAAGTCCGTGCTTACCGAGTATTATCTGCGGGTTCTTGGCTATTTCCTGTATCTGTTACGGCCACTGGATAGAAGAGTTAGCCCAAAACTTTTTCCATTAACTGTGTCTCTGCCTCATTCCACCCGACTACCTCGTGCGTCTCTCCTCTTTTTTCCTCTTCCCCACCTGTTTCTGTTTACGCTCCCTAATCTCGCGATATCTCGCGTACAATTTACTTTATTTAAACCTTCCCCTTTCAATTCTTACATAATACTCCCCGTCCTATAAGAAATGTCCTCATTTCTAATGAATTTGACACTAATTCCTCATAACAGATGGCTTTTTTTTCAACATATATAACCATGAGAACAATGAGCTCATTATACTGGTAAACAACTTACAGTGGTATATAAAACACATACCCATTACGCTATGAGTACTGTATAATGACATAAACAAGTCACATCAGTACATTGCAAGTAAACCATTTAGAACACTTGGAAGTCTTTTAAATAAACCGGCAGTCGATGTAACTGTGGGCGTACATGTGGTGTGGATGGCTGTGTGACAGGGGACGCTAGGGCCCCAGAGTGAACTCCCTCTACCGCTGAAGTCGGCGTCTGGGGCGGCTGTACCAATGATGGTGCAGGGCCAAAGTCTCTCGCATTGTCCATTGAAACATCCGGTAAATGGCCGTATTGCGTCAAAGGTCGGGTTCCTGGCGGCAAACGTGACAAATGTGGCCTGGTGGAATATACTGGTATAACATGGTGTGGGAGGAGACCTGACAATGTATTCAGAGTGGTTGGTTTGGCAAAGAAATGGGGGGGGGGGGGGGTGATTGTGAGTGATCAGTGACGTATGGCTTCATGCGGTTAAAGTGAATGACTTTGGTCTTGGCGTGTGATTTGGATGTATCACGAACAGCAAAATCCACGGGGATAAGACTACCCGGCTGTGCTATTGAGTGTAAAACCTCATAAGGACCCACCCAGCGAGGATGCAGTTTATTATGCTTGTTGGCTGGGTCATCAATGAGTACCAAGTCGCCTGCCTTGTAACATGGCGATCATAGAAATGTCGTTGTTGTTCTTGTGCTTGTCCATGAAGGCGGTTGCCGATCGATAGGAAGCGGATAGTCTATGTCGTAGTGAGTTAGCAAATGCTGCGGGCATACCGTTAGTCGCTAAATTGACAGAGGAGCCATCTGTATACAGGACGTCCAAGGGAACACGGGCCTCACGCCGTGTGCTTAAACAAATGGCATGAACCCGGTGCTGGAATGATCAATGGTGTTGGAAGCTAATGCGACATGAGGGAGGTATTCATCCCATTCTCTACCAGACTAAAATAGGCATTTGGCTAGCTCAACTTTTAGGGTGCGGTTATAGCGCTCCACAGCCCCGTCACATTGGGCGTGGTAGGGAGATGTGCAGAACTTTTTAATGTCCATTAACTTACAGAGGTTTTTAATGAGGTCTGATTCAAGTTGTCGGCCTTGATCGGAATGCAAGGCATCCAGAACTCCATGTTGCGGAATATAATGATCAAAGATACAACCTACCACCAAAATAGCTGTCTGATCCTTTAAAGGATACAGATTGACAAACTTAGTGTACAAGTCCATCATTACTAAGACGTAACTGTTGCATCTAGTCGATGGAGGTAGCTCCGTTAAGTCCGCAGCAATGATTTTGAATGGTCGATCTGGAGATATGGACATGAGCGGGGCCTGTGGTCGGGGCACAGGCGAACGCCGTGACTGACAGGCTGCGCATCGAGCACAATGTTTAGAAATGTCCGTAGCCATGTAGGGCCAATAAAAGAATCGTCTAGCCCTATTTAACGTTTTAGCATGACCATAGTGGCCAACCGGAATATCGCTGTGAACATGAGTTAGTATGTCCGGGACCAAGGACGTCGGGATGACAATTTGGAGGACGTCGTCAGCAAGAGGAGTGCGCAACATTCTACATAAGACATTGTCGTGAAGGGTTAAATGACTGAATTCCGAGCACAATTTACTGACGTAGGGCGACGCATTTCGGAGCTTCCACTGGGGGGGCTTGTGACCCTGAGAGGACGGTGGCCACAGCCACAGTCTGAGACGATGGCTGCTACTTTCCAGTCACTTTGAATTCGTATTAGGTTTGTTGTGACATACTTTGGAACAGGCATGACTATGAGGGAATGAACATCCTTTTAAGGTGTGGGCACCGGGTTTGCCTGTGACTCGAACAATGGGGTTTGTGTTGGGACCGAAAACGTGGCGGACTCTCGTTTGTCTCCATTATCATGTTGAAATACCTCAACCTGCGGCCGTCGAGACATGGCATCTGCGTTCAAATGTTTGGCACCTTCGCGGTGACGGACGCATCAATCATAGAGGTCTAATTCGACTGCCCAATGTGTGCGTCTACCCATTGGATCGTGGTCCAAAGGGAGCTTTTTGAGTCCGAACAAAGGTTTGTGGTCAGTGGCGATAGTAAATGGGTGGCACGCAAGGTAGTGGCGGAAATAGCGCACTGACCACACAATGGCGAATAATTCGCGATCAAAGGTGCACCATTTCCTTTCCGACATTGACAGCACGTGGCTGGCATATGCAATAACATGCTCCTTACCATCCACATGTTGTGAGAGGACTGAACCTACCGAATGTAAGGACGTGTCTGTGTAAAGTAGGAAAGGTATCGAGAGGTTTGGGAACTCCATAATAGGAGGCGATGTCAGTGCTTCCTTCAAGATGCTAAACGATTCACTGGCCTGAGCTGACCAAGTGAACGGAACACCCTTGTGTGTTAACAGGTGTAGAGGTTCTGCCGTATGGGCAAAGTTCCTGATAAACCTTCGGTAATACAAACATAAACCTAAGAAAGCCCTAACCTGCGTGGCAGATGTTGGAATGGGCCACGTCCTAATTTTCTCAAAGTTGGACGGGTCAGGCTCAACTCTGGTGACCCAAAAACGTAACTGAAGCGGATGCCAGATGGCATTTAGACGGTTTGAGTTTAAGTCCGGCCGAAAGAAAGCATCTGAGCAATTCCATGCAATTGTCAACCTTGCCATGAATTTTTTTTTTTTTTTACCAAAACAACAAAACCCTTTCAAAGTTGTCCTTTAAGGTCTGTATTTTATAGTATTGATGTGCTGCCATGGAAATTTTAAGTACATTGCTTTGTTTATTCACCACATATGAGGTTTGCACAGATAGAAAAGTACAATTTTCATTCAACCATATTTCATGCTTTCAAAAGTGGAATCAAATACTTTCTTTTTTATACATTATGTTAACAGTAAGCACTTTGCAGAAAGATGGGGGCATGCATGATAAAAAAATACACTCACTTTGTTATGACAGCACTGCCTTGTAAATTTATAAGCGATATATTTAGGAAGTCATGACGCTTCAGTGCTGTGTCACGTCCGTAACGATTTAAATATAAAGTTTATACTGTATAATAAATATTAATACAAATAATGTCAAGCTTCATATACAAAGCCAAAATATGTCCATGCTAATTATGATTGACAATTCATCTCACGTACTCACTCGAAACAACCTTAATTATGCGTTACGGACGTGACCGTTATGGACGCTTCATAATCATGCAATTGACCAGCTCATATTTGTTCACCGTGCTGCTGCTATTAAAATCTCTGGCTCATATTAAATGTATCCGTTACTGTAGGCTATATCAAACCATTTCAGAAGCCAATTCATTGTAGTAACATAAAAAAAGACGTGCACAAATGTTTACTCAATGGATGCCTACTTACCTCACCATAAAGGACACAACTCTCATGATGACGCGTTTTTTTGCACATCTTTTTCACACGTTTTGCTGCGTCTTAATCTTCTAAACATCCAAATGCCAGCCATTAAACTTGGTAAAACATAACTACTAATTAAGTAATCTTTAGAGACTATAAATAATATGACGATTATTCTAAAACATTGTCTTACACTGCAATTATTTTGACAAACATTATGCAGCCATTTTGAATCACGATTGCGCATTAGCAATGTAAATTGGGAATAAACATTGCCATCAAACATACTTTTGCGATCATTGTGACGATTGTATTTTGCATACCGTTCTTCACACAGACACAGGCCTACACAGTAGAGCCCTGCAAGCCCGTCGGAACCCGACGGGGCCCGACACGCTGAGTCCATTCGGGCCGGGTTCGGGCCATTTTTTGTTTTTTCAAATCGGGCTCAGGTCGGGCTCATTTAGCTTCTCTCCTTGTATTGTGCCCAAATACGCACAGACTGTTAACATGTTATTTCCTCTCTCCTCTCTTCGCTTGGAATACGGTTCTTCTGGGCTAAAAGAGTGGTTAGCGCATGCACTGGTTCAAAGGCGAGCGCGCGCTGTGAGAGTGGGGGGGGGTTGTGAAGGACCGGGAAGAATGTTTGGAGTGGATGCAATAAAGTGTGCTAACTGAATAAACGTTGTGTTTTATTCTATTTAACACAGACAGACCACACATGAACTGTATGAAATATTGTTATAATAATTATATTAGAGCTGGGCGGTATACCGGTTCATACCGAATACCGGTGTTTATTTTTCTTATGATATGAATTTTTAAAATACCGCAATACCGGTGTCATTTAAATAACGTTTGAAACGCGACACTGTTAGAGAGGGGTCTCTTTTCACTATTGCATTTTGGCGAGGACACAGCTGTATGTGTTACTAAGCGTGAACGTTCAGAAACTGTAGCACTCGTAGAATGTGATGAGAGAGAAGATGTCATCCACAATATCCACATCGACCGCCACAAATATCCACCGTCCGCTGCCATCAGCTCCCGCGGCTCTCACACACAACAGTTCTCTGGCGTTACGACGGATTCCCGTCAATTGCAGGGTTCCCGCCTTCTTAAATTCACTTTTCATAACTTTAAGACCGTAAATACGCTTACATTTCTCAAATAGTGTTATAGAGGTCTTAATTAGCTTGAATAGGTCTTAAATGAAGGAAAGACGAGATGCATTCAGTCTGTTGAGGGGGATGTGATCAAAGCCTGGAGTGGATTAAAGCACGTTCCTCTCTCCGCTCTAAGCGTTCTGTAATCACTCCGCTCTGGATCCACTCCGGGTTTTACATTCCCACTCACGGAGAAACTGCTCTGTGTTCACCATTTAAACGTTATCAGGGATTACTGAGGGGAAAGAAACATGTAGGAATCATGTAGCACACTGTTGTTGTTCTGCGGAACACCAAAAATCATCCCCGCCTCGGCAAACAACATAGTAACGCCACTCGCATCATTCACAGTCGGGTTCTTAGCAGAGAACACCGAGCAGAACTTGAATGTCGGCGCGGGATTGCGGCTATTAATAATAATTATACTCATTCCCACAGGTTCCGACAGAATGTATCACATTTGCACGTGCTTTTGAGTCCTGAGAGCTCACTCACGCGCTCTCAATGTCTGCGCCCACAGATCGCGATCAGGAGACAGCTTTTAATAATTATAAGGGGAGTTAGCAAATGTGATATATTGATTTAATACAAAAGATCAATAAACAAGTACTGCATGATTTTGTTCTATTTCATCAACGAAAATAGTTCAAAATAAAGTAACAACTGAGCCGTTGGGCATCTCTAAAAGCTAATTTATATTTAAAACATTAATGTCCACATGAATATATTAATTTAATTGCACTCATGCCACCCCTGAGCCTCATTAAACGTCTGAGAATGTACGTTCAAGCCACGTTTGTGTTCTTCTGTGCCACCTCTGTAGTACAAATATTTTTTTTTATTAATACTAATTTCATGATTAGTAACTTATTTGTCGTATTGCACTTATTATATTGTTTTAAATATACATTTTAAAAAGCTTATAAACATACATTTTTTTATTTGACATAGATGAAAATTATGCCATTGCAAAGGTAAAAATAAAATACCCCTGTAAGTCACTTTAAGGAGTCAAATGTCACCTCGTGTTCGGAAGACTCATTTTTTATCAGAATTCTTTTATTATTGATCAGAAGGCGCTCCTAAATATTAAAAATTAGGAGGACAAGCACTCCTGATTACAAGAAGAAAAACACAGCTCTTAAACTGTGTGTGTGACTGTAGCCGTATGGCTGTGGAATGGGGTTTGACCGAGGAAATATTTACAGTCAAAATATTTGTTTTTGCTTTAACCCCTGTATTCAGTGTCGACTTTTTCTACAATATTCACTCATCATGACACTAAAATATGGCATTCTAAGTTAATCTACTGCAGTTTTTCCTCAGTCAGTAGAAAATGTGGTTAACACCCGGTCATGCATGAAAAAAATAAATACCGTCATATACCATGAAACCGGTATAATTTAGAAAAATACCGTGATATAAATTTTGGGTCATACCGCCCAGCTCTAAATTATATTATACTTCGCCTATGCAATAGGCAACGCATATACGCACGCGCATACAGGTGACCATTGACCATGCAGAGCATCAGGGAGATGTTGGAGCGTGGGGAGTTACTAAAAGTTCCCAATGCTTCGGGAAAAGCTGCATTTTGGCTGAGTTTTGTCTGTATTGATATTTGTGGGCATGATTGTCGGCGGTGGTTATGTTTGAGGCCTATAATAAAAGTGTACCTCTTAGCGTGTGTGTGTGTGTGTGTGTGTGTGCGTGCGTGTATAGCAGAGACAGCGCGCGTCAGAGAGCTTAAAGTGATATTGCTGTTGGTCTTGGGTCGGCATGAATGTGTTCGGGGGGAATTTTATATTAATTCTATATTAACATTAATAAACTAGTGTTTTCTAAGTCGGTGTCACAAGGATGAAGTTGAAGATCCCGACTTGCCATCTCCTCATTAGATGCGCATATAATTTACATCTGTACAGATTAATATTATAATAAAAGAGTTTTTGTATTCTATATGTTTTATTTCGTTAAGTACTAATTTAAAGCTTTCTATAAATATATTTATCATGTCTAAATTGATCAAACACGCTATGATCAGCTGGCCGCTGTTCGTTAGCTACTTTAAAAAACAAAAACTTACATTTAACGAATAAAAAAATGCTCAAAATGTTTTTCTAAATTACCTTAATAAAATAACGAAACGAAATACAATCACTTTGCCATTTCATACAAAACTGAAGTATTCTAATTGCTGAAACAGTATAGTATCAGCTGTTACGGGCTCGGGCTGGTAACTCTGAGTAGCTGTCGGGCTAGGGCCTATATTTTAGGCCCGTGCAGGGCTCTACTACACAGTACGCACTAACAAGCGGACAATAGGCTAACTTCAATTCGCCGAAGCTTGTTCTGAGTGGGCAACGCGCCGACCTCCGGGACTTGGTAAACATTTATTATAGCTGATTATATATATTAGCACATTCTATATTATTCGGGGTCTAAAGTAAAGAACACATTAGCAAATAATCATGTCTGAATTCAGTTTTGAACATATCCGCACTGGTTACATTTTAACACCACACTCGCGCAAATACAAGCTAATGTATAACAAGGTGATTTCAGTATAAATGTTATAATTGTGCAACCTTACCATACAGATGTCTCAGAGGGAAATGTTTGTTGATTTAAATACCCAACAGAGAGTTTTTAAAGCATTTTATCTGATTCAGAGTAAGATAAAAGGGCGTGAGCCAGAGTCGGACAAGTGACAATTTCAGATCTGTCACGTCCGTAACGGAGAAACGTCACGTCCGTAACAATGGTTTTTCCTCATAAATGCAAAAATGAAAAACAAAATAAAATAAATAATTTATGTTCCATGGAGAGACAACCCTTATCCTTTTCGGCTGGTATTATTTATTTTGGCTTGTGCATTTGAATTCGCAGAATTTATACAAAGTATGTCGACTCCCAAAAACTCAAGTCCTTTTTTGTCACGTCCGTAACGCCTGCATATTTGCCTGATTTAAAATATAAAACACGTGCATAGACTGTTTTTTTCTGATGCCTAAACTCTATGGTTAGGGATAACAAATATTAATAGATGTTTCCGTATATTGTTAACATTAGCATTTTCTGAGAATATATTTCAAGTTTTTACTGCAAATGTCACGTCCATAACGCTGGAATTGGTCATCTGCAGACTTCGCGCAGGTGTTTCAGATATTGAACGAAGTCTGCGCTGTAAACGATTATGTCGTCTAGATAAATCAAGCAAATGCTCCAATGAAGACCATGGAGCACCATCTCCATTAAGCGCTGAAAGCTAGGCGGTGCATTAGATATACCCATAGGCATCATACGAAACTGATAAAGCCCTGCGCCTGTCGAAAATGCCGTTTTTTCTTTGTCTGCTGGGTTAAGTGGAATTTGCCAATACCCCACAGTCAAATCAATCGTGCTGAACAATTGAGCTCCAGACAGCCTATCGAGAGTGTTGTCGATCCGAGGAAGAGGATGTGAGTCTTTGATCGTGACAGCATTGAGTTGTCTGTAGTCCCCACAGAAACGGTGTGTACAATCTTTCTTTCGAACGAGCACAACCGAGGCTGACCATGGGCTCTGCGACTCCTCAATGATATCACGTTCCAACAGCCTAGACACTTCTTGTTGTAGGATGTTCTGCGTCGCTGGCGATGTAAGATATGGGCGCAGTTTAATTGGCGCAGCATTGCCTGTGTTAATGGAGTGTGTGAGTAAATCGGTCTTACGTGTGGGTGTGAGCTAAAAATGTCCAAAAACTCTGCTAGCAAACCCTTAAGCCTTTTAGCCCTTTTAGCTATTATGCCGCCCGCAGCTGGAACCAGCTTCCAGAAGAGATCAGATGTGCTAAAACATTAGCCACATTTAAATCCGGTCTCAAAACTCATCTATTTAGCTGTGCATTTGTTGAATGAGCGCTGTGCTACGTCCAAACTGACTGCATTATTTTATGTATAATCCTTTTCTATTTAACTGTTTTAAATTTCATTTTAAATCAATTTCTATATCATTTTAAATTTCCTTATTTTATTATTTTTAACTCCTTGTTTTTATTGCTGTGAATGATTATTTCACTTTCTTTTATGTAAAGCACTTTGAATTACCAATGTGTATGAAATGTGCTATACAAATAAACTTGCCTTGCCTTGCCTTGCCTTGCCTTGCCTTAAGCGACGAATTCTGGTCTGCATTCAGGCAGGTGTCTGCTAAAAGCATGTCTTGAACAGCGTGTGTGTTGTCAGCAGAGGTATTTACAGCTGAAACTAACGCGTATTCGTCCTGTGTTTTTCCCACTCTGTAGTGGAGTAAATGCCTGTGGTGGTGAGAGAGATGTTGTCGTGTCATACAATCGTAGCTGCTTACATGGTATATCTACTGTAATGGCGTGTTGGACAATGAAATCCCATCCGATAAGGACCGGATGGGTTGCTCTTCGTGTTATGTGAAAAGTGTGAGAAAATGTAGCATCCCCAACATGCACAAGGGCTGCTACAGAGCCCAGTATGTCTAGTGGTTGTCCTTTGACCGAGGAGGCCAACACAAATGACTTACTTATGGGTTGAGATGCCAATGCTGGGATTGATCTACAACAGTCGTTAGCAATGAGGGATAAACCCGAACCGGTATCGACTAAAGAGTAGATTTCGGTGCCAGCCAGTGTAACTTGAATGAATGTTGTGGGTGGAGTGGATGTACACTGCATATTATCAGAGCGGACCATTGAGTGTGTTGGAGCTGAGATTCGGTCCCCAATACCAGCTTCTACTCATTTCCCTGACGTGGCGAAGGAGGGGCCATATCTCTTTTAACTGGAGAGAAACGGACATAACGGGTAGGGAATGTGTGAGAACGTGATGACTGTCTGTGATGCGGGGGGGGCTGAAGGTGAGCTGTGGGTGCAATAACTAGAATGTCTGTAATGTGGGTTTGGGGAGGGAGAACGAGTGGCGTATGGTCTGTTTTCATAGCCGAAATGGGGTCGACGCTCTCTCGAGGGGGAGCGGTCTGGTTCAGAGAGTGTGTAATTAGTCTGTATGAACTATGGTGATCGAAATGTGTATGATATGGGGTATGTGTCTCACAACACATGGTCATCATAAGGTTGTTGTCGTTGTCTCTGCAGGTGCTGTGACTGGTAGCAGCAGTCTTGACGACGATGGCCGTCCCACTCAGGCTGGCGAGAACGTGGTGTTGTGTTGTAGTCAACAGCTGCATAGGCGTATGTAGTTTCTGTCACCTTATGCTAAAGGTTAATGATTTGTTGTGATAGTAAATCCAGACGTTCGTCAGTCCGACGCTGATGGGACTGGCAAAAAGTATGTAGGTCTACCCGGAGGTCAGCGATGGCTGATGCCAGATCTGCGATGGGCATTGATATCGCTGTGGCAGGTGAAGGTTGCTAGTGCACGGTCACTGGCATGATAGTCATTGGGTTGGCCACACTGATGGCCAAATGTTCACCTTCACATTGACTGGCTATCTTTAAAGCGTCGTTCAACATCACTGCTCCATGCTCATGTTATTTTCAATTGGAGTGCAGTGTCGAAGCCAGTAACAAATCTACGAAAAACTCACAGTTTCGAGCCATGACATCATACTGGGGGAAAGCTTCTGTCACTAGACTGGTGAGTTCAGCTGCATAAACCTCGAGAGGCTCCTGGGGTTTGCAGGGACTAGCATTTAAATACGTTTGGAATGTGGCCAAAAATGTTGCACGTCCAAAAACAGCACTTAAACTGGTCTTAGTCAGCTCGTAGTTTGCCTTAATAGCAGGTGAAAGAGACTGTCAGTATGCAAATGCGGGTCCCGTGAGCTTAGCAGGAAGAAGTATAGCTTTATCGGGTGGTGTGGCAGAGACATTCAACGCCACTTCAAATCTCTGTATCCATGAGCCAAATGGTTCAGCGTTATCGCCTGAAAAAGTAGCAGGAAGATCAATTCTGAAGGCACATTCAAATTTAATGCAGGAACTGCTTTGTCTGGTTGCGGCAGCTCCACGATCTGATTGTCATCCACAGACATTGCGTGTGCGAGCAACGGTGAGAGGAGAAGAAAAAAAAGTATGTAAAAAAAAAATAGCATGTAGGCCAAACTTGCACAAATACAGCTTGTAAAATATTATGTCCAATTTAAACAGGCCAGCAAGTTGATGTGGCTATTTTACGCTGTGCAGAGTCAAAAAGAAAATATCCATACAGAAAACAAAAGGATAAATAGTCAACAAGCGCTGCCACCAGTGTAATACTCTGTTTAGATGGGCCTTGGAAAGTCCGTGCTTACCGAGTATTATCTGCGGGTTCTTGGCTATTTCCTGTATCTGTTACGGCCACTGGATAGAAGAGTTAGCCCAAAACTTTTTCCATTAACTGTGTCTCTGCCTCATTCTACCCGACTTCCTCGTGCGTCTCTCCTCTTTTTTCCTCTTCCCCACCTGTTTCTGTTTACGCTCCCTACTCTCGCGATATCTCGCGTACAATCTACTTTATTTAAACCTTCCCCTTTCAATTCTTACACACATGTAAAACGGCTGCTGTGGGAAAGATGCAGAAGCAAGTCGTCTGAAACATCAGAGCGCTTTATATTCAGTTCTTCAGATGAAAGCACAAGCATTTACTGTGGTTTGTCCTGTTGTGCTTTGACAGACTGTTTAATGCTTTAGAGACGTGTTCTCCTCGGTGCAGAATTACATAAGGTTAGTATATCTATTCCGCATAACCTGAGAAGAAATCTCTATTAAACTCCAGAGACGTCAGTGAAGGACCGCCGGTGAACACATGCATGTGAACACATGCATGTAAACACGTGACGCGCAGCAGAACAGCAGCAATAACTGACTGAAATATACATTATGATAAAATATTTCTACATAATCATTTAATGAGAAAATTTCATTGGAAATTAAATGTAGGTTCAGAGTCCGTAATGGTATTTTTATTTGAGCAGTAACAATAACTGTTGGAGCAGCAGAATATAAGTTATATGTTCAAATGAGTGAATGTGCCTCTCAAACCTTTTTTTCAAATGTACAAGTTAATATGTTGTGCTATTGTTTTTGTTTATTATTCTTTTTAATTTAGTGATTTCTTCTCTGCTTTTAATGGTAAGCAATCAGTTGTTTTTTGTTTAGAATGTAATGCTAATATTTGTAACCTTTTTTTGCACATGAGGAATAATCTTTTTTTAAATAATAATTAAAAATAAATTACTTTTTAATTTATAAACATACATACATTTCAATAATAGGTCATTTTAAACTTTTTCATCAGATGACTCAGTAAAATGCTGGTTATCTGCAGATCGAATTGTAAGTCAGTCTGTGGGTCACTAACATAACTCCGATTTTATACACAATAATTTTTGTTTCTATAACGTGTGAATATATCCCCGATCGCATTCTGCAACGACAATAATCAGAGCGGCTTGTTATCGCAAGTTTTATTTTGATTTCCCGAGTCCGCTATTAGCTTATAGCCCGTTAGCAAAGCCAGCGCGGGTGCCGCTAACACAGCTAATACCCCTTTTCACACACGCATACACACATTTAACATTGTTTCACTGTTACTTGCTTAAATGGCGGATTCGTGTCTACCTTTGTGTGCAGGTGAGGACACGTTCGAGCTGGAGGCCGTGGAGAGACGGATCCACGAGCTGCTTGGGAAACAGGCCCAGCTGAGGAAACGGAAAGCAACGCTGGAAACATCTCGGGCTGACGGTCACAAGTCCGGGGTAAGTATGCAGCACGCTGCTAACACTCCCACCACCTCTACTCCGTGTGTTTCTCTGCACAGGCCCCGTGCACCCGGGACGCGATCGTCACAGATGTCCTTCACTCCGGCGCCAGGAAACCCAGGACCCTGGGTGCAGCAGCGGAAGACGCGATCCAGGCCCCGGGCGACGACTTCTCCCCCTCCGGTCTTCGACATCTCATCCCGGAACCGCTTCGCCCCTCTCTGCGAGACTGATCGTGATGCTGTGGTCATCGGAGACTCAATCGTCCGGCATGTCCGTGCTACATTAGCTAAAGGTAAAGTGCACACTCATTGTCTCCCTGGTGCTCGTGTTCTTGATGTTTCTGTGCAGATACCCGCGATCCTGAAGGATGACGAGAGCGTTGCAGCTGTTGTGATTCACGCGGGGGCTAACGACACCAACCTGCGGCAGACGGAGACACTGAAGAGGGACTTCAGGAGCCTGGTCGAGACGGTACGCAGCACATCGCCCGCGGCGACGATCATCGTGTCAGGACCTCTTCCCACGTATCGACGAGGACACGAAAAGTTCAGTAGACTGTTTGCTTTAAATGAATGGTTGTTTTCATGGTGTACAGAGCAGAACATTCTCTTTGTTAATAATTGGAATCTTTTCTGGGAGCGTCCTAGGCTATTTCGTGCTGATGGCCTGCACCCCAGCAGAGTCGGTGAGGAACTCCTGTCGGACAACATCACCAGGACGCTACGCTCTATCTGACTAGTAAGCCAATTCTCCAATAACAGCTATGATGATTTTTGTTCTACCTACTTAAATGATAAAGGTACTTGCAGTGTCCAATCTATACAGACTGTGTCTGTTCCCCAAATAGTGAGTTCAAAATATAAATTTAATGCAGGATCTAGAACAAATCTGATCGTGATTAAACCATAAAAATGCAAAATAAATGAACAAAAACAATTTTTAAAACTTGGGAGCAGTTATCGTAAATGAAATAATCACAGATAATAGTTTTGATGTACTCTGTCTGACTGAAACCTGGCTTAAAACAAATGATTATTTTGGTCTAAATGAATCTACTCCACCAAGCTACTGTTATAATGTCAAGGTCAAGGTCAAGGTTTCTTTATTTGTCACATAATAGTTATACAGGGTATAATTAGAAGTGAAATGTAATCGAATCAGGTCCGCTCAGTGGACAGTGCAAAATAATAAGAATACAAATTATATAAAATAACATAACACAAGGGCATACATATGGTAAGAAAATGAGAAATAAGAGTAAAATGTGCAATGAAATAAAAAAAGTGCAACACAATAAGATGTGCAAAAGACAATAAGATGTACAAAAAAGAAAAACAGTGTACTGGGACTTAATAAATAGTAATGTGAATAAGAGGGATGTGCAGACGGGTTGTACAGGGTATTGTACATAGAGCAGCAATGATGAGAGTGAGAATATTTACAGTTGACAACGGGTCTTGTAAGTGTTTATGAGACTGAGTTTGAGTTTAGGAGCCTGGTGGCCTGAGGGAAGAAGCTCTTCCTCAGTCTTTCAGTTTTTGCCATCATGCTCCTGAAGCGCCTGCCCGATGGCAGTAAACAGAAAAGATGGTTACCGGGGTGAGTTGAATCTTTGAGGATTTTAGCAGCTCTGCTTTTACAGCGTTTGAGGTAGATGTCCTGCAGAGAGGGGAGAGTAGACCCTGAGATGCGCTCAGCTAAACGCACGATTCTCTGCAGAGCTTTGCAGTCCTGATTTGTGGCATTATTATACCACACTGAGCTGCACTGAGTCAGAACACTTTCTATGGCCCCTGAATAGAAAGTTTTCAGGATAGCTGGTGAGACCCTGAATTTCCTCAGCTGTCGCAGATGGTACAGTCTTTGCCTGGCTTTCTTCACCTGTGTTTGGATGTGTGCAGTCCATGTCAGGTCCTCGGAGATGTTTACACCGAGGTACTTGAAGCTACTCACCCTCTCCACAGGGGTCCCACTGATCATAAGAGGAGTGTAGGGCTGCTGCTGTCTGTTCCTGAAGTCCACGATCAGCTCCTTAGTTTTGCTCACGTTCAGAGAGAGACAGTTGTCCTGGCACCATGATGTAAGTCTCTCCACCTCATCCAAGTATGCGGCCTCGTCATCATTGTTGATGAGGCCCAGAACCACAGTATCATTCGCAAATTTGACAATAGAGGTGGAGCTGTGAGAGGACACGCAGTCGTGGGTGTATAGAGAGTATAGCAGGGGGCTCAGGACACAGCCCTGTGGGGCTCCTATGTTCAGGGTGATGGAGTTGGAGGTGAACTGGCCGACTTTCACCACTTGTGGTCTGGCGGTGAGGAAATCTTGAATCCAGTCACAAAGTGAAGTGTTTAGGCCAAGGTCTGAGAGTTTAACAGCCAGCTTGGTGGGGACTATAGTGTTGAAAGCTGAGCTGTAGTCTATGAATAGCAGCCTGACATAGTTGCCATTTTTGCTGTCGATGTGAGTGAGGGAGGAGTGCAGTACCTGGGAGATGGCATCATCAGTAGACCTATTTGGCCGATAGGCAAACTGAAGAGGGTCCAAAGTAGCAGGGATGGAGGAGCAAATGTGTTTCTTTAAAAGTCTCTCAAAAACCTTCATGACCGTCGATGTGAGGGCAACTGGACAATAGTCATTCAGGCAAGAGGGTTTACTGTTCTTAGGCACAGGGATTATGACAGATTTTTTAAAGGAGGTGGGAACAACAGAGGTAGCAAGGGACTCATTAAAGATGGAAGTAAACAAACCAGCAAGCTGATCAGCACAGGACCTCAGAACGCGGCCAGTAATCCCATCAGGTCCTGCTGCTTTCCTTACGTTCACTCTCTTTAGTTCCCTCCGAACGTCATCCTCTGAAAGGGTGATAGCACAAACATCGCTGCTCTGTCTGCTGCTTCCTGGCGTGCAGATCGGCAGAGTCGCGCCGCCGTTAACGTTACATTCAAAGCGGCCGTAGAAGGTGTTTAGCTCTTCGGCCAGTAACGGATCTGCTCTCACCTCTGCGGAGGAGTTATTTCCAGAGGAACAGATGGTCTTCAGTCCCTGCCACATGCGTCGAGAGTCATTGAGCTGGAAATGTGACTCAATTTTCTCACTGTACCGGCGCTTAGCTATAAGCACGAGCCTCGTGAGACTGGTCGTGGCGGCGGTGTCGCAACAATATATAGTGATATTCTCAATGTTACTCAGAAAACAGGATACAGGTTTGACTCATTCGAAATACTTATGCTCAATGTTAAACTGTCAGATAAGCAAAATAAATCTGTCCTATCTCTTGCTCTGGCTACTGTGTATAGACCGCCAGGGCCATATACAGATTTTCTAAAAGAATTTGCAGATTTCCTCTCAGACCTATTGGTTAATGTTGATAAAGCACTAATTGTTGGAGATTTTAACATTCACGTTGATAATACAAATAATGCGTTAGGACTTGCGTTTACTGACCTAATAAACTCTTGGTGTCAAGCAAAATGTCACCGGGCCCACGCATCGTTTTAATCATACGCTAGATTTAATAATATCGCATGGAATTGATCTAACTGATATAGATATCATACCTCAAAGTGATGATGTTACTGACCATTTCCTTGTATCGTGCATGCTGCATATTACTGATATTAACTATATGGTTCCGCGTTATCGTCCAGGCAGAATTATTATTCCAGCCACTAAAGACATTCACCAATAACCTGCCTGATTTATCTCAACTGCTCTGTGTACCCATAAATACAGATGAACTAGACACAATTACTAGCAACATGGGAACTATCTTCTCAAATACGTTAGAAACTGTTGCCCCCATCAAATTAAAAAAGGTTAGAGAAAAACGTGCTGCGCCATGGTACAACAGTTATACCCATTCTCTCAAGAAAGAAACTCATATTCTTGAGCACAAATGGAGAAAAAGTAACTTGGAAGTCTTTAGAATTGCGTGGAAAAACAGTATGTCCAGCTATAGACAGGCTCTAAAAACTGCAAGAACCGAGTATATCCGCAAACTCATAGATAATCACCAAAACAATCCAAGGTTTTTATTTAGCACAGTGGCTAGATTAACAAATAAACAGATGTCACCCGATCTAAATATTCCCTCACAGTTTAATAGTAATGACTTTATGAATTTCTTTACTGATAAAATAGATAATATCAGAAATACAATAACAAATGTAGATCCTACAGCGTCTAGTACTTCAGCTTCATTCATCGCACCCAAAGAAATACTGCAGTGCTTTACAACGATAGGACAGGATGAGATAAACTTATTACTGCATATAAATTAACAACATGTATTGGATCCTGTACCCACTAAACTATTGAAAGAGTTGTTACCTGTTGCAGAAGAACCGTTTCTCAATATTATTAACTCCTCGTTATCTTTAGGTCACGTCCCAAAACCATTTAAGCTGGCAGTTATTAAGCCTCTTATTAAGAAACCAAAATTAGATCCTTGTGAACTGGCAAATTACAGGCCCATCTCAAATCTTCCGTTTATGTCAAAAATATTAGAAAAAGTAGTGTCTGATCAATTGTGCTCCTTTTTGCAAAAAAATGATATCTATGAAGAATTTCAGTCAGGTTTCAGGCCCCGCCATAGCACAGACACTGCACTTGTTAAAATTACAAATGACTTGCTTCTTGCATCAGACAAAGGCTGCATCTCGTTGCTAGTTTTACTTGATCTTAGTGCTGTGTTCGACACTATAGATCATGACATACTGATAGATCGATTACAAAACTATACAGGTATTCAAGGGCAGGCTTTAAGATGGTTTAGATCCTACCTGTCCGATCGCTACCACTTTGTTTATTTAAACGGGGAGTCATCTCATTTATCACCAGTAAAGTATGGAGTACCACAAGGATCTGTCCTAGGTCCTCTATTATTTTCATTATATATGTTGCCCCTTGGTAATATTATTAGAAAATACGGGATTAGTTTCCATTGTTATGCTGATGATACTCAACTATATATCTCAACAAGACCAGATGAAACTTCTAAACTATCTAAGCTAACAGAGTGTGTTAAAAATATAAAAGATTGGATGACCAGTAATTTTCTCCTATTAAATTCAGATAAGACCGAGATATTACTTATTGGACCTAAAGACAGTACACAGAATCTCTTGGATTACAATTTGCAACTAGACGGATGTAATGTTACTTCCTCTACAGTTACAAATCTGGGTGTTATATTAGACAGCAACCTATCTTTTGAAAATCATATTTCCCATGTTACAAAAACAGCATTCTTCCATCTTAGAAACATTTCCAAGCTACGGAACATGTTAAGTGTTTCTGATGCAGAAAAGTTAGTTCATGCATTCATGACCTCTAGACTGGACTATTGTAATGCACTGCTAGGTGGTTGTCCTGCATCTTCAATAAACAAGCTACAGATAGTACAAAATGCTGCGGCTAGAGTCCTTACCAGGTCAAGAAAATATGATCATATTACTCCAATTTTACAGTCTCTGCACTGGCTACCTATTAAGTTTCGTATCAGTTACAAAATATTATTACTTGCCTATAAGGCCTTAAATGATTTAGCTCCTGCATACCTAACTAATCTTCTATCACGCTACAATCCAACCCGCTCCCTTAGGTCGCAAAACTCTGGACTCTTGGTAGTACCTAGGATAGCAAAGTCCACTAAAGGAGGTAGAACTTTTTCATATCTGGCTCCTAAACTCTGGAATAGCCTTCCTGATAACGTTCGGGGTTCAGACACACTCTCTCTGTTTAAATCTAGATTAAAGACGCATCTCTTTAGCCAAGCATTCATTTAATTCATCTCACAATCTTGTACTTCAGCTATGTCTGATCAAATGCACATTATTATGCTTTAGCTTGGGTTATACTGATATTTTCATCCAGGGTTATTCCTGGATGGAACAACTGCTACGCTAATTG
Organism: Oxygymnocypris stewartii; assembly: GCA_003573665.1. Classification (NCBI taxonomy): domain Eukaryota; kingdom Metazoa; phylum Chordata; class Actinopteri; order Cypriniformes; family Cyprinidae; genus Oxygymnocypris; species Oxygymnocypris stewartii. The sequence continues at coordinate 29,417 of QVTF01011598.1, read as the reverse complement.
TCTTACTGTTTCTATGTTTCTGCCACGGGATTAACATCCCGTGGTAGCTAGGAATTACACAAGCTTCAGTCTGGATCCAACCCTTAAACGATCTGAGATGACCGAACACCTGAGACGAGACGATGACAACCCCTCCGAGGACCTCAGAGGAAGCCAACCATCAGCGATTATACTGACTTAACCAAAGTCTGCCATAAATGGAGGATCAGCACCTGGAGACAACCTCTACAGCCCTGACCGTCAGCGGAGTCTAGGACACATAGATGAGCCCCAGAGACAGATCTCCAGTGAGGACCTCGTCACCTAGACATCCATCGGGGAAAGACCCCTGGAACCAGTGGACCACTTACACTCTGACTTTGCTGCAGTTGGAACAAACTACTGATTCATCTGGCCGGAGGGGAACTGGCCCCCCGACTGAGCCTGGTTTCTCCCAAGGTTTTTTCTCCATTCTGTCACCGATGGAGTTTTCGTTCCTTGCCGCTGTCGCCTCTGGCTTGCTCAGTTGGGGACACTTCACTTGCAGCACAATCATTGACTTGATTGCACAGATATTATTTAAACTGAACTAAGCTGGACAATGCCATTACTAAATTCAATAATGAAATGCATTCAGCTGATAAATTGAGTGTTAAATCCTGTCATTTTACATTATTGACACAATTTGCCTATTTTGATATTGTGCAGTGCTTTGTTACAATTTGTATTGTTAAAAGCGCTATATAAATAAAGGTGACTTGACTTGACTAACAGTGGAAACACACTCTTGGTCTGGTTTGTGGATCAGTGTCCAGACAACGTTTTGGTAAAACCCTTACACACCTCTGACCACTACTTCATAACATTTAACCTACATCTTGCTATCTCCGAGCCACCAAAACCTCTACCAGTTACCTTTAGGCAAAATCTTCGTTGCCTTTCACCCTCACATCTTTCCTCTGTAGTGTCCTCCTCTCTTCCCTCATCTACCCATTTCTCAGCTCTGGATGTGAACACTGCAACTAACACTTTGTTCTCCCTTTTAACTTCTTGTCTAGACAATATATGTCCTCTCTCCTCCAGGCCAGCACGTGCTGCCTCTTCTAACTCCTGGTTATCTGATGTTCTTCGTGAACATCGCTCCAAACTCAGGGCAGCAGAGAGAAAATGAAGCAAATCAAAAGATCCGTCAGACCTGAGTATCTATCAGTTTTTGCTTTCATCTTTCTCTGCTGAAGTCCACACTGCCAAGGCTTCGTACTTCCACAACAAGTTCAACAGCGCTCCAGACACACGCAATCTCTTCAAAACATTCAACTCTCTCCTTTGTCCCCCTCCACTTCCTCCTTAACAGCCGATGACTTTGCCAGATTCTTCACAGACAAAACTAGCTCAATCCGTAGCCAGTTCTCAGCTCCACACATGCAGGAACTCAAACCAACCACATCTATTGCTAAAACTCCCCTCTTCTCCTTCTATCCCCTCACTGAGGCGGAAGTATCCAAACTTCTCCTCTCCAGCCACCCTACAACATGTCCTTTAGACCCAATCCCCACACACCTTCTCCAAGCAATCACTCCCACACTCTTACCAGCACTCACACACATTATCAACACATCTCTCCTCACAGGCATCTTCCCCACTGCATTCAAGCAGGCTCGGGTAACCCCACTGCTCAAAAAACCTACATTAAACACTTCTCTTTTAGAAAACTACAGACCTGTCTCTCTCCTTCCATTCATAGCAAAAGCGCTTGAACAATTTTTTTTCAACCAGTTATCCTCATTTCTGTCAAAGCATAATCTACTGGATGCTAACCAATCAGGATTCAGACGTGGACATTCAACTGAGACTGCGCTACTCTCAGTCAGTGAAGCCCTACGAATTGCAAAAGCTGATTCCAAATCATCAGTCCTCATTCTGCTGGATCTATCTGCTGCTTTTGACACTGTCAATCATCAGATCCTCCTGTCCACCCTCTCATCACTGGACATCACTGGGATTCCACCTCGCTGGTTTGAATCCTATCTCACTGGCAGGTCCTTCAGGGTGGCCTGGGGAGGGGAGGTATCCAAAGCACATAAATTGGTCACTGGGGTTCCCCAGGGCTCGGTTCTTGGACCCCTCCTCTTCTCCACATACACTATATCACTGGGTCCCATCGTACAAGGACATGGTTTATCCTACCATTGCTATGCTGATGACACACAGCTCTATCTCTCTTTTCAACCAGATGATCCAACGGTAGCTGCACGGATCTCAGGCTCATCTCGGCATGGATGAAAGAACATCACCTACATCTCAACCTGGCAAATACCGAGCTTCTTGTCTTCCCTGCAACTCCAACTCTACAGCATGATTTCACGATTCAGTTAGGTTCATCAACAATTACCCCATCAGCTTCGGTCAGAAATCTTGATGTAATTTTCGATGATCAGCTGACCTTCAAACAACACATTGCAAAGACAGCTCGATCTTGCGGGTTTGCACTACACAACATCAGAAAGGTCAGGCCCTTTCTGACAGAGCATGCTGCACAACTTCTTGTCCAGGCCCTTGTCATTTCTAGACTGGACTACTGCAATGCTCTTCTGGCTGGACTTCCATCAAACACAATCAAACCTCTACACATGATTCAGAATGCAGCGGCACGGCTGGTCTTTAACGAGCCCAAAAGAGCCCACGTTACACCTCTCTTTATCTCCTTGCACTGGCTCCCGGTTGCAGCTCGCATCAAGTTCAAGACACTGATACTTGCATATAGCACAGGTCATTCAGAAGCAAGGCTTTTCTTATCACTGCTATGCCGATATAACTCAACTCTACTTCTCATTCCAACCAGATGATCCGACGGTAGCTGCTTACATTGCAGCCTGTCTGAGAGAAATTTCTAGCTGGATGAAGGACCATCACCTTCAGCTCAACCTTGCTAAGACAGAACTGCTCGTGGTCTCGGGCAACCCATCACTTAACCACAACTTCTCTATACAGCTGGTTCGTCAACCATAACTGTTGTGATCGATGATCAGTAAAGCTTCACAGACCACATTGCTACTACGGCCCGGTCCTGCAGATTTGACTTCTACAACATTAGGAAGATTAGACCCTTCCTTTTAGAGCAAGCCGCACAACTCCTTGTCTAAGCTCTTGTTCTCTCCAGACTGGACTATTGTAGTACTCTTGGCGGGCCTTCCCGCATGTACTATCAAGCCTCTGCAACTGATCCAGAATGCAGCAGCCAGAGTGGTCTTTAATGAGCCGAAAAAAGCTCACGTTACCCCTCTCTTCATCAGGTTACACTGGCTACCAATAGCCGCTCGTATTAAATTAAATTCAAGGTACTGATGTGTGCATGCAAGACAACAACTGGCGCTACACTAATATACCTAAAATCGCTAGTGCAAACTTATGCACCCTCCAGAAGCTTGCGTTCTTCAAGTGAACAACACCTTGTGGTGCCATCCCAAAGAGGCACCAAATCACTCTCACGGACCTTTTCCTGGACTGTGTCCTGCTGCTGGAATGACCTCCCGATCTCAATTCGAACAACTGAGTCTTTGGCCATTTTCAAAAAACAACTAAAGACACATCTTTTTCGCCAGCACCTGACCAACTAATTCTAAAACTTACCTATTCTATTCTACTCTATTCTATAAAAAAAACTAGCTATGTGTGCTGTGCTAGACTAACTGAGACTTGTCATTGCACTTGTATACTTTTGCTCTCATGATGGTCTGATTGCTTCTATTATTCTCCTCATTTGTACGTCGCTTTGTATAAAAGCGTCTGCTAAATGATAAAATGTAAATGTTTTAACGCTTTTAAATGTCCTGCAGATGGGGTCGCAAGCTTGTGTAGCGCTCTTAGAGGTCTGCACAGGCTTAAAATGGAAGCCTGTAACCGAGATCGTCTGACCCAACCCGAGCGGCACATTTAAATTTAGAGCCCAAACCCGAAATATTTTTCCCCCCACAAAGAATAGCCAATAAAAAAAAAAAGCTGCATTTCACGATTGCATGCAATGGTCAGTAAACAAATACACAAAGAAACAGATTAATCAAGGCTTGGCCATTTCACAAGGCAAAATAAAAAACAATTACTAGTTATGAAAGTTTGTGAACCTCAGGTTCAGCGGTCGCATACATTCTGCCGAGTTTATGAATGGTTGTTTGGACAAGACCATAATTCTTCCACCGTGCAAATTATGGTAATTTTTGTCAGTTAAGGCTCGTTAGCATTCGGCCTACTTTAAATCAGACTTAAGACTTAAATAAGATCGTATTTATGTTAATTAATTAATTACTAATTTCTTTGAATTAGCGAGAGAGAGAGAGAGAGAGAGAGAGAGAGAGAGGGATGAAAGTTGTGCGTGCATGTGCACCTGCATCTGCGCGTCTCTCTCTCTATACAAGCAATGAGGCTTAGTTACTTCAAAAACAGCGATGTTACCCCCCCCCCCCCTCATTGCAGAGAAATATAACGTTGCGAGTCAGTAGCCTATCGAAGCTATTTTACTAATAAAAGTTTCCGTGCTGTTTGTGCGCTGCGCGATCTCTGATATCTGTGTGCATTAATGTGTGTGTGCGTTTATGAAAACAGCGTAGCCTCTGCATATAGTTTTGGTTTAGCTACAAACCCGAGCCCGAAGCTATCCATTAAACATTAACCCGAACCTGACCGAAAACCTGAAAGTATTTCGGGTCGGGTAGCAGAACTCTAAGCGCTCTTAGGATAATTTCGTCCATGATGGTTCAGAAAACAATCTTTTCGCAGTTTATTAAGGTAATAACTTAAGGCAATTTGCATGATTTCAACACCCCCCTCCCTCAAAAAGAAACTCTGATCTACGCGAATCACATGGGTGACTCACAATACGAAAATCCAGAAAAATCACATCCCTGTGAATTATGTCTCACCTGGGTTCAGACTCAGAGGTCACTGGATCATTACTGAAATTAGGAGGAGGATCAATGGAAGCATCACTCTTCAGGGACACACAGCTGTGATCAGGAGATGAAGATCTCTCTCTGTTCGCCATAGTGACAAACTGACTTCACACCTGCATATGGAAACATAAGAGCACAAATAACACGTGATTATTCTTCCAGTAAATCTACACACACACTGAGATTGAAGAGAATGTGGAGCTGCAGTAGTTTGTGGAGGATCCTTTTCTTCTGAATCCATAACGTGATGCTTTACTGACTGCAGTGAAGAAGATCCTCATGAGCTTCGTCAGTATCTGAGCTCATTGATGCTCTTGTGTCTTCCTGAACATATTTGACTTCAGCAGCAGGAGAAAAGCATGACTCTGTTCAGAGCTTGATGTGTTTCTGCTGCTGTAGCGTGACGTCACTGACACATATCAACTACCTGATCATGACATCTGATGATGATTGTGTTCAGAGCTGGTGTTTCATTCTTGAATCGCTGCTGAAAACCCCTCAAATCTCAGACATGCAGCCCATTATATTTATCAAATGTGTGATAGTTGTGATAGTTTCAATCAGAGGTGGAAAGAGTACAAAAATATTCTACTCAAGTAAAAGTACTATTACATTACTGAAATTTGACTTAAGTACAAGTAAAAGTACCAGTCTAAAAATATACTCAAGTAAAAGTAAAAAGTAGCTCATTTAAAATATACTCAGAGTAAAAATTACTTAGTTACATTTTAACAATGAGAGGGAGGGAAAAATGGGATAGACCAAAGATGTCAAACTCAGTACCTGGAGGCCCACAGCCCTGCACAGTGCAGATATAACCCTAATTAAACACATCTGATACAGCTAATCTAATCATTTAGGCTTATTTGAAAACTACATGGTGTGTGTGTTAGAGCAGGGTTGGAACTAAACTCTTTAGGGCTGTGGCCCTCCAGGAACTGAGTTTGACACACCTGGGATATGGGCCTATCAATCTCAAACTAGGTGTTTTTAATTAAAGGAATCGGTTAATTAGAATAATAACACATTTGGGCTGTTACCAGGGAAATTAAATCAGTATCAACAAAATTCATCTTTGCAATGCAGAGGAAACGCAGAAGCTTCATCTGAAGTGTTATAGATGTATTACACACTGACATGAATGCATTTAGCCTGCAGTTACAAATACAATTACAGCCTGCAGTTACAAATAATGTTTTGATAAATAAGACATAAAATGTGACCCTGGACCACAAAACCACAAGGGTCCATTTTCCTAAATTGCGATTTATACATCATCTGAAAGCTGAATAAATCATATTTCCATTGATGCATGGTTTGTTATGATAGGACAATATTTGAAAATCTGGAATCTGAGGGTGCAAAAAAATCAAAATATTGAGAAAATCTCCTTTAAAGTTGTTCAAATTAAGCTCTTAGTTTTGATATATTTACAGTAGGAAATTTACTAAATATATTAATGGAACATGATCTTTACTTAATATGCTAATGATTTTTGGCATAAAAGAAAAATGTATAATTTTACCCCATACAATGTATTGTTGGCTATTATTACAAATATACTCCAGCGACTTAAGACTGGTTTTGTGCTCCAGGCCAGGGTCACAAATGTTAAATAGTCATTTGAAATAAATAAATCAAAAGATACTTTAAATGTTAAATTAGAACCACCAGTAGGTGTCAGCAAGTCACTCATAAGAGAGTCATTGCGATTGAACAGAATCATTTAAACGGTTAATTCAAGGAATGAAACACGTCATTGCTCAGAGTCAGAGACACAAAACTGTGTATGGAAATATTTTTGTTGTCGAAATAGAGCAAAAACAGGTAATATGGTGTCTAAAACGCAAGTCTCTTAATTAACTTCTTGTTTTTTGAACTGTTGTAAAAAGAAAAACTACAGGTCTATGTAATCATGGTGATTTTTTGAGAAAAACGGCATTCTTCATGTGATGTTGACTTACTATATTAAATTATATAAATATATACATTTTCTGCTTCTATATCTTCAATTTTGTGATCATTCTAAACGCATTTTAACAGACTGAATCCGCAGTGAAAGAAAGCACTCCAGATGCACGCGGATTAGTCTAATCTAACGTTACTAGATTTCACGACACACTGTTTAGAGTGATTTGTTTGGTTTTTGGCAAAATACTGATAATGTCAAATCGCACATCGTTAAAACAACAATTACTATATTATCTCAGATGATATTGCACACCCTGCACCACTGTCTTTTTGGCTCATTTGTGCTAAACCGTCAAAGCTTCATTTTAACCACCAATGCAATGATGTAAGTATTTACGTTAACGTTACCTCTAACTTACATGCTTGCGAAGGGCGATGTCGAGATGTTATAAGCTGCTAGTTCGGTCTCCCGAGGCAAACACAGCGTACACTGCATAATAGAGCATGAATATGGCCAGGGGTTCACTTCATCTCCTTCGAGTTCAACTTCAGCAGAGTATGACAGGGTCTGGTTTTCAGCTGGGTCTGCACCATTAACGCCTGTCTTGTCCGTCTGCATCTTTCTTGTGATTTTAGCGCCATCTTCTTCTGCCCATTATTTGCTGCAGTTGTTTCCACGGAGTGATTTTTTTTTACTCAGTAACGAATGTGTTTTAAAATGTAGCGAAGTACAATACTTCACACAAAATATACTTAAGTAAAAGTAAAATTACAGATTAAAAAAATTACTTAAAAAAGTACAAGTACACAAAAATGCTACTCAATTACAGTAACGCGAGTAAATGTAATTCGTTACTTTCCACCTCTGTTTTCAATGTATTCACCAAACAAACAAGATCAGTAAAACAATTAATAATTAAAATCATTCACTCTAGGGCTGAAACGATTCCTCGAGTAACTCGAATACAAAAAAATCATTGAGGCAAATTATGTGCCTCGAGGAATCGTTTTGTCCATTTTTCTAGGGATGCACTGAATTTTCGGCAGCCGAAAATATACGCCGCGCCACACCACCCAGCAGTGTTCACTGTTCAGGTGTCTGCTCTCCCTCAGCCGTCATCACTGCGCCGTGTGCCGCTCCGCTCTATCATTCTGCTCAGCAGAGCAGAGTCCACTCAAATAATGCGCTGACAAGAAAGGTCTAAGTAACGTTAGTATACTTGTTCCTGTTTGCAGTAGAGCTGCTGTGCTGTCACATGCTGTACAGCTGTAAAATCTCCTTCACTGATCTGTTTCACGTTATGCTCTGGTCACATTCACTGATAATACATGTTTACTTGATATTTCTTTACACATAGGGGTGGGCGATATGACCAAAATCTTTCACGATATGACAAATTTTATATCACGATAACAATATATATCACGATATAGTGATTTTTTTTCTTTTAAAAAGGTTTTTATTATATTAAAATCTTTCACACCATATCATTTTCATAATCCTTGTCACCAATATCAATATCAAACTAATACAAGCCTAAAGAGAAAAAGAAAAAATAACTCAAGCTCGCTGAAGATAAATAAACAGTCTGTGACGAAATAAGGATAAGAAACTAATTGCAATAGGACAAATAGGACAAAAAACTACAATAAATAAGAAACACTACATGCATTGTGTAAATGAATTAGTCTTCACTGTGTTAATTATATATATATGTATCCATCTATGATAGATATATAATTAACACGTGTATTATGTATAGATTCTATACATATTATAAATATATCATTATTATTTTTTAATAATTCTCATTAAAGTTTCAAAAGTGATTTAGTCGAGCAGGGAGAGATGTTCGAGCAGTGTGCTGTGATTAACATGAACGAATATTGTAACGCTTCCCCTTTAAGACCGAAGTCCGGATCTAATACACTGTTACATATGCGTTTTCTCTTTGTTAAGGCCTAAATCACTGTGTTTATGAGGATACTTGCAAAGACGGGGATTCCGACGCATATAAGTGTGTTTATGTAATTGTTCAAAGTCGGCGAAAGAGAAAACGCTGAATAATATGAAAAGGGTTATTGCAACTTTTAATCTCACAATTCTGACTTTTTTTCACAGAATCGTGAAGGCTCAACCACCATCAGAGAATATCTGACTATCACTAAACTTGAACATCTGTGAATAACTGAGTGATCTATTTCATATTTAAATGTTTATATCTTTGTATATATAGACTGTAATCTAATCTAAACTAAAAGCAGAATGCAAATAGCTCCATATCCTTATAATCCTACATTTTAATCTACTTGCGTCACAAACTCCTTAAAATGGTGGTCAACGTTTAAAGATCGAGTCTACAAACAACACAAACAATAATACCATATAATACTATCAGATGACGCTAAATTAACTTACTGTAATGATATGTTTATGATCGTCTTTTGGCTTCAGAATTCGTCTTATTATTTTGGATTTAACGGCGATCTTCAAACTGCGCTTTTCCTTTCCGAGTTTCCTTTCGGTTTGACACAAAAGTCGAGAGCCCCAGAGTGAGAGTGCGCATGCGCAGGAGCGTGATGAGCGCTTTCCAAACAAACACTGCTCCGTGGAGCCATAGACATATATAGACCAGTGGCGGCTGCTGATCTTTTAAAGAGGGGAAGCTCATTTTCGGCCTAAATCATAAAAATTGTCCATTTATTTATATGTAAATTCTGCCCTACGTTCCTTTTCAAGAAAATGCTCTGTAACCCTGTCGTACCAACTAGGCGTCTTTTCCAGTGACTTGACCAGTGTCCTCTCAATGGCCAGCAGAGCTAGGCTGCTTAAACGGCCTTGGCCCATTGTGTTACGGGTGTAGGACTTGAGCCGCTTTAAACAGGAGAAGCTCCTTTCTACACCTGCTGTGCAGTTTGCTAGCTGGCTAGTTCAGACTAAATGAATTAATGAACAAACGATCTAATATATATATATATATTTAACTCAACGGGAGGAAATGTGGGAATTATGTTAAACTGAAACAATGAATGTGGTGTGAAATTGTGTGAAATATACGATGAAGGTTGCAGCAGTTTGTCTTTCGACTACACATGCAAAATCCGCGATGGGACTGAGTTTTTTTTTTTTTTTTTTTTTTTTTTATTATGCAATAATAGAACAACAAATACAAAGAAATAACAAACAAACAATGAGGGTTACAAACAATAATCCAAAGCATACTAAGTTAGCTTATAAGATTTACACCATGAGAGAGTCTTACATGCAATAGAATTATTAGAGTTTCTCAGCGAGTTAACATACACATCGAAATCTTTGCTAAAAATAAAAAAATAAGGAGTTTTCTTTGAAAATTTACATTTATGAATGTAAAATTTAGCAAGAAATAGCAATAGATTAATAATAAATTTGCAGTGAGAAGGGTCTAAATTCAAAGAGTAACCAAAAAAAACAATTTTGGGGGTTATACAAAAATTTGGATATAAATATTTTTTAACAAAATTGGAAAAGTCAACCCAAAATACTTAACAATAAACACAGTCCCAAAACAAATGATTTATTGTTTCTTCAGACTGAAAGCAAAATGAACAATTGGGGGAAATACTATTGTTAAATTTAGCAAGTTTGTAATTTACTGGATAGCAATTATGGATAATTTTGATAGAGACTTCAACAACTTTATTAAATAAGAAGAATTTTTGTCGAAGAAGCCAAAACTCTTCCCATTCTATATCACTAAATACGTTATTCCAAAAACTCACACAAGCAGGTAAAGAAATCTGAGATCTATTAATAATTGAACGAATGTCTTTGTTTGACATGGTATTGAGAAGTCTTTGGTCAACAAATAAGTTAGTGTTGTCAAAAAGAAGAGCGTCTAAACAACCTTTAGGGCCACACTTGACTAAAGGTATAATACAATCAGGAATTGCACCAAACACAGTGGCATATTCTCTCGGGGGGACTGGAAAAGAGAATGCTTGCATAAATTGTTCATAAGTAAAAAGGACACCCCGATCATCTAAAAGTTGACTGACTAAAAGTATATTTTTATCAAACCAATTGTGAAAAAAAATAGATTTATTTTTATATCTAATATTTTTATTGTTCCAAATAAAATAGCTATGTGGAGAAAAATTATAATCATGTATAAGTGACCAACTTATTAAAGCCTGTTTATGAAAATTAGATAAAGATAAAGGCATTTTAGAAATGTCAAAGTTGCAGCGCAACAAAAAATGTAATCCTCCAACTGAATTAAATATATGATTTGGTATAAAATTCCAACAGGATGTGGGATTGTTTAGAAACGTCTTTATCCATTTAATTTTAAACGAATTATTAAGAGTGGAAAAATCCACTAACTCAAAACCCCCCATAGCCCGATCAGCTAGCATGACGCTTTTTTTAATTAAGTGAGTTTTAGCATTCCAAACAAAGTCCACTATAATTTTGTCCAGTGTTCTACAAGTTTCCACAGAAACATCCAGTACCATTGCAGGATAGATAACCCGAGTTAACCCATCTGCTTTAGAAAGCAACACTCTACCTGTTATTGATAAATCACGCTGTAACCAAGAATTTAATTTGCGTCGGATAGAGAGTATAAGAGGTTCAAAATTAAGCTTTGATCTTTTTTTCTGATCTTTACATATAATTATACCTAGATATTTGACTTCAGATTTGACTGGGATGTCACAAATTTTAACATCAATGGAATCTTTTATAGATAGAAGTTCACATTTATGGATATTAAGACATAAACCAGAAGCAGAGGAAAAAAACTTAATTTTGTCTAAAGCTAAAGGAACTTGATCTTTATTTTTCAAAAAAAGAGTTGTGTCATCAGCCAGTTGGCTTATTAATATTGATCGATTTGCCACAGAGATACTTTTCAAATTACTATTTTGAATGTGGATGGCTAAAAGTTGCATAGGAAGCAGAAAAAGATAAGGCGAGATAGGGCAGCCTTGACGGATGCCTCTCTCTATGTTAAACCTATGAGTAGTACCATGTTGTAACTTAATTGAAGCATTGGCATTATTATACAAAATTTGAATTGCATTAATAAAATTGGGACCAAAACCAAAACTACTCAAGGACTTAAGAATAAAAGGAAATTCAATGGAATCAAAAGCTTTATAAAAATCAAGAAAAAGCAACAAACTGTCATCTGGGATCAGATCGGAGTAATCTAAAATATCAAGAACAAGTCTAATATTGTTTGAAATAAGTCTGTCTGTCATAAAGCCCGATTGACATTCATCTATTATATCATTTAGGACACATTTAATCTTCTTAGCAAAAATCATGGCTAATATTTTGTAGTCATTATTCAGAAGACTTATAGGTCGCCAGTTCTCCAATTGAGAGTGGTCTTTTTGAGGTTTAGGGATCAAATTTATAACACCCTGAGTCATAGAGGGTGGGAGAATACCCTTTTTAAGGCTTTCTAAATAAACATTGTAGAGAAACGGTGAAAGATAATTTGAAAATTTCTTATAGAACTCTGTGGTCAAACCATCATTCCCAGGAGCTTTATTAAGTTTTAACTTATCAATGGCCTCAGAAATATCTCTAATTTGAATAGGAGTGTCACATAAATTCTTACCAATATCATCAATCTTAGGAATAAGGTCTGTATCAATAGAGTTAAAGAATAAGTCAGAATTGTGTTGAGAGTATCTGGAACGATAAAGGTCTTTATAAAACTCTTCACAATAATTTGAAATTTCTTTATAATTCTTTACAACTATTCCATTTACATTAAGACTACTTATAGAATTTAGATGATTTCGCTGTTTCTCTAATCTAAAGAAATAGCTGGAATTACGTTCTCCCTCCTCTAACCACCTCCTTCTTGAGCGAACAAATGCACCCTTTGCTTTTCGAATATACAAGTTATCTAATGAATTCTGAAGTTCAACCAATTCTGATTTCTGGTCGACAGATAAATTCTCAAAAGGAGTGCAGGAGAGGCAGACAATTCTTTTAACAATATCAAGTTCCTCTGTTTTATATTGCTTAGCTTTTTGAGTTCCAGCTTTGACTAAAATCAGTCTAATATTATATTTTAGCAGTTCCCAATTAGAACCAAAATTATCCTCGGCTTGAGCTTTGTTTAAAAAAGTCGTAATTCTAGATATCACAGACCGACAGATTTCCTCATCCTCTAATAAAACAGAGTTAAGTTTCCAGTATGAGTTATATGTTCTTGAGTAAGAAGATGGGTTATCAAAAGCTAGAATGATGGATTTATGATCAGACAACGGAGAAGGCAAGATTTCAACCTTATTGACAAAATTGGATAAAGAGTCCGAAATCAACCAAAAATCAATTCTAGATCTAAGTGAACCGGAACTATTAGACCAAGTAAACTGTAAATCATGAGGATGTTTTTCTCGCCAAATGTCAATTAGGCCAAATCGGGAGATCAAACCACAAAGGCCAGATGAACTGTCAGACAGTCTAGGTGGTGATCTGTCCAGATTAGAATTAATAGTTTGATTAAAGTCTCCACCCAAAAGAATAAGCAAATTAGGATATTTAGATTTAAAATACTGTAAATGTGTCTCTATTGAATTAAATAATTTTAGGTTATTTTTTGTGGCATTAAATCCATAAACATTACCCAGGACAAAGAAAAGATCATTTAAAGTAACCAATAAAAAAAGAAAATGGCCTTCAGGATCAGATATTGTCTCTATTATCTTACCCCTAAACTTGTGCTTCAAAGTTAAAACACCTGCTGAAAAATTAGAACCAAATGAAGAAAATAACTCATCACCCCATTGTGATTTCCAAAACTTAAAATCATTTAAATTTGCATGTGACTCCTGTATAAAACAAAAATCAGTATTAAGTGATTTCGCATATAAAAAAATAGCTTTACGCTTAACATCATTACGCAACCCTCTTGCATTAACTGAGCAAATAGAAAAATTTGGAAACATTGAACAATCTGACAACAGAACCGTAACAAGTGAGTCAGCCCATGAGATGAATAAAAAACCCTTGTAAACAAAACAAGATTGGGATCTTTCATAAAAAAATAAAATAAATAAAACTATTATCAATAACAATAACAACAGATAATACAAATAAAGTAAAAAAATTAACAAATAAATAATCAAAAATAAATATATAAATCGGTTATAAATTATTAAAGTATATGTAAAAAATCATTAAAAAAAAAAATTGTACCTTATTCCAATGTCCGACTTTTAAGTTAGCATTTTGTAGGTAAAAAACAGTGTCATATTCTTAGGCCAAAAAACGTTGAGAAAAGCAGACCAAAACAGCAAACTAACTCAAGTGCAATTCACTCGGTGACCTCCATGTCCTGTAAGACAAGATCTTTACCATCAATGTACGCCTTTGGACCAACGAAGTAAGCGCGGCGTCCTTGCTGCCGAGCTTTCTCCACCAGAGGCCAAAGTTTGTTGCGCTGCTCTCGATCCTCGGGAGACAGATCGCGATGGGACTGAGTTGGAAATGGAGACACAGAGTGATACGCGTCATAATCTGAAGACCACGCCCACGCCCACACCAACCGTCTCTTTGCATTGCGAGAAGCTGCCGCCTCCTTGTCATTTATTTATAACAAAAAAAAAAAAAATGTCTAAAAGCTGATATGTGACAATGTGTATAGCAAACAAGCTAAAAAAAACAATAAATACGTTTTTATAAGCTGTCGACCCCAAAAAACGAGCGTTTTAGGACATAAAAGTGGATTAAAAAGAGATGACAGACCCTCCAATCATCACGCAGACGCTCGGAGTCCGGGCCAGCCCACTCCTCCATTCATCCCAGAGACGCTGAGCGTCCGTGGGCGGGACATAATCGCAGCATTATCCAATGACCGTCTTGTTTCTAAGCACTGAAAAAAACTGTTTAAAGCAGCCCCATTGAAGTCAATGGACGCTGGGCTTCAACAGAGTAATGCACTGTACGCTACGGGAATGAATGAGAAGGAAATCGAGTCAGCCGACCTAAGTAGCTGATTCTGAACGAAATTGTTTTCGTTCGAGATGAACGTGTTTAACGCATTTTTAGTCAATAAAATGTTAACATAATAGTACATATATTTGACCATTAATTTTTTGACAATTATAGGGGAAGCTGAGCCTTGCAGTCTTAAAGAAATCGCGGCTGATATAGACGTATATTATGTCTATGCGTGGAGCTCCGAAACGTTTGAGGATCATTTGTTTCGAAACAGTGGCCGTTTCTCAATACCAAGTACAAAAAGTTCAAGACTTGTGTCCTCGGTAGCAGGTAGACTAACTGTCTCAAGCAGATAGGGCAAACAAGCAAAATACCAGTTAAGTACATTTTGCATTTATGGATTTAGCAGACGCTTTTATCCAAAGCGAATTACGTTGCATTCAAGTAACAGTTTGTACATTTTATCAGCTGTTGCTTTCCCTGGGAATCGAACCCATGATCTTGGCGTTGCTATTTGAGCTACAGGAAAGCAGGAAACATTTCATAAATGATGGCCAACAGATAGTTTAAAATATTGCTACTTTAAAATTATTGAAGAATTAATTTATTCTTTAACTTGAACTTATCTATTAATAATCATAAAATCTTGATTGAATCTCAAAACGGTAACAAAAAAGACATTTAAATCTTGTGAATGATCAAAAACAATGTTTCTATAAGTATTGTTTCACGTGGAACAGACGAGAAATACAATTCATCACATGTAAGGTGTGCACAGGCAAATTTTTCTACCCACCAGCAGGGTGGATTATTGTAATGGTCTCCCAAAAATCATACACATTTTTCTCAGCTTGACACATCATATTCACGGATTGACTATATTTGTGCTTCCTCTTCCTTGATCTCAATGCTACTTGAAGTCGACATCTTTCCTCTTTCTCTTTCAGACCATAGCTGTAATTATTTGAAGCTTTAAATTACCCAGCGACCTTCTCTGACCTGGAATCCAATCTCCGATCACTAGAACAGGCAAACCAACACCCTTTTTCTGATCGCACTACAGCTAAAATTGAAACTGTTAGGAAAGAACTTAATTTATTATATAGAGAGAGAGGACATTCTTCTTAAATCAAAACAAAACTATAATAATAAATCTAAACATAAATAAAAAAGCAAAAATGATCAAATAAATAATAGAAAAATACAATGAAAATAAAATATATAAAATTATCAGTCTATCCTGAACCTGTTGACCTAGCTATTTGCCCCATTCTATCTCATACAGTGTAAGTAAACAAGTTATACAGTAAAAAGGAATGCTTATTCAAATACACATTTTCCCCTAAAAAATAATCTCTTGTAAACTGGTTGGAAGATGATCCAAAACAGGCCCCCACATCTCTTCAAACATGGCACTGTCTCCCCTAAACACTGCAGTTGGTCTCTCCATAGGCAATATTCTGGCGATCTCTCGATACCAAAGGGAAAGTGTTGGGGGGGGGGGGGGGGATGGGGGGCACTCAATAAGGATACATTTTCTAGCCATTAACAGGAGTTTATCACTGAGTAGAAACCGATTAGCAGGTAAAGCAATGTCTTTTGCTGGCAAGCCTAGTAAAAAAACAGGGTCCTTGGTAAATGTTATGTTTAAAATATCCCCCATATTCCGTACCACCCCATCCCAAAACTTTGTAATGACTGGACATTGCCTAAAACAATGCATACAAGTTTCAATTTCACTCTGGCTTTTATTACATAATGGAGAGTGATTGCTTGTCGGTTAGAAGACATTAAAGTGTTATCTAAATATAAATCACCAGCCACTCTTATATCCTTTTCATGCCATCTATAGAATAAGGATTTTTGAACAACATGCAGGGAGAAAATCTCTTTCGCCAGTCAAAGCTGTCAAACCTGACAAAAAGCCCCTTCCCTGTGCATTTCATTATGTCCTGCCATACTTTGACTGTGTTGAATATGATAGGGTTGTTTTTAATTTCAGGCCAAGACTTAAGGCCCTTACTACTCGTAAGCAGACTTAACAATGAGTATGGCATCACCGCCCACTCATCAACGCAGGGCTGGGATTTCAGAAAAGAATGCAGCCAATTCAAAATTGTACGGGTATGGCACCAGGGACATATCCCCAGTTAAGACCTCAACTAAAAATACAATGAAAATAAAAATAAAACCACATAACTAAAAATATAATAAAATATCTAACTACATAATATTATTGTTGTTAGAAATTGCAAAAATATACAAATAGAAATATAATACATTTATACATTTAAATGTAATATTAAAACATAATAATATACAAATATGAAAAATGAATAACATTCTAAAATAATAAATAGTATAATATATATATATATATATATATATATATACATACATTATATACATTCTATATATATATAAATATATTAAATTCATTAAACTATTAATTTAAATTATAATAAACAAACAAAAATATATATTATAAAAATAGACCAAGAAACAATAAATGCATTAAACTATACATTACAATTATAGCAAATGAATAAATCATATAAATGAAAAACTTAAAATAATGAATAAAACACAAATATAACAAATACATTAAATTATAAATTAAAATGCCCCATCGGGACAAGACCACAGGAATCAGATAAGCCCTTTAAACAATCTGACATGGCTGCGGTTGGAATTGAACTGTGGAGAACTGGCCCCCCCGACTGAGCCTGGTTTCTCACAAGATTTTTTTTCCCTCCCTTTTGTCAGAGGGAGTTTTGGTTCCTTGCCACTGTCGCCTCTGGCTTTCTCAGTTGGGGACACTTAATTTTTACCGATTATTATCGAGTTGATTGCACAGATACTATTTAAGCTAAAATGAGCTAGAGAATGACATCTCTGAATTCAATAATAAAATGCCTTTAACTGAAAATTGAGTGTTTAATCTTATCATTATACATTATCCTCCAATTTGATACTGTAAAGCTGCTTTGACACAATCTGTATTGTTAAAAGCGCTATATAAATAAAGGTGACTTGAATGAGTGCTGCACATTTCAAGTCAAAACACAACACGGATGTATTGTATCTGAAGGGAACCGACTGTGTTTAGAAACGTGTTGTTGGCATTTTTATTTCATCTTACCTATAATGCCTAATAAAGCAGCGTTTATGAGTACGGACGGTGCTGCTTTGTGTAGAGTCGCTAACAGGGAAACCGCTATATTAAGGCGCTCCTAAAGCGCCACCTCGTGGCATAGAATTAATTTGCATTAATAATAAGCCTTGCTATTTATGGTCCGATCAATGCAAATATCAACCCATGTTTTTAAGCAGCAAACACATAGAGTTGTAAATGAGTTAATGTGCCTTATAAAAATCTTAACAATTAGACAGTTATATTTATTAGTTTTAATTTAATATAATAATGTAAATGCTTGATTTATCCCTTTTCATAAAAATTGTCTAAGGCTGAAATGCTTTTGTATAAGATTTGAGTTTTTTTGAAAACCTGTATCTGAACTGTAAATCATGTAATTTTATGGCTTAATACTGTATGTTACCATAGACATTACGCGTCGGTATTACTGAAGAAAACTGGATGGAACAGCGTGTAACAGGGCCGGCTCTAGGCATGGGCAGGGGTGGGCTAAGCCCACCCACATGTCTGTCTTGCCCACCCAATCAGAATGTAGGTAAAGACAGCGTGACTCATTTTTACGACTTGTGTATTGATTAAAAGCAATCTGAGGCGGGCTCTGTGTTGAGAAGTTCGAGTGAGGGCTGTAGAATGCCCCGACCAATCACAAAATAACACCAGTAAAATTGCAGTATTTTGATTGGCTGAAAGCAACGGCGCGGTTTACACTCACGAAGCGGGCGGCTTCAGTGACAGTCACGGAGAAGCAGACGCTGACAGTCTCGCAAGCGATAAAGAGCGTTAAAAAGTCATAGTATTTGCGTGTAAATGCAATGCATAGATGTTTGGTGCCTATAAAGAAGCCTAGTGGCTCCAGCAGCAGTGACCATGGTGTTCACAAACTCCAACTTCCCCAGCTCCCGCTACAGAAACACGTCCGACTCTTTCCACCTCAGTGCCCCAAAATCTGTATAATATAAATGTTATAAAAAATATCTATCTATCTATCTATCTATCTATCTATCTATCTATCTATCTATCTATCTATCTATCTATCTATCTATCTATCTATCTATCTATCTATCTATCTATCTATCTATCTATCTATCTATCTAATCTGTTAGGGGTGGCACGGTACATGTATTCGTACCGAACCGTCACGGTACGGATCTCTCGGTTCAGTGCATAAGGCCTTACGATGAATACAAGAAATTCACCCCCAATCCAGAAGGGGGCGCCCACAGTAATGCAACACTGTTCAACCGCCAGCGCCAGCAGAAGAACAGCGAATAGACCATATGCACGGAGCGCTTTTTAGAACTTCCGGATAAAGATACGCCAGCTCGTAAACTTCCGGTGAAGCTCATTTTATATGTGCTGTATATAGGTAGAGACTCTCCCAGAAACCTCTCCTGCCTAATTTTAATCAGAATCGGAGAAAAAACTAATTGCAACGCCGTAAATAATGACCGCGGCATTAACACAGTTTCATGATATTAAAGAACATATTATTGTATATGCACAGTCTTGTTATCTCAGGGAAATACCCATACATACACGTAACTACATTTAAATGCTGGCAAATAAACAGCATCTTAACAGTTTAGGCAGTTATGATAATCTCTTAAACGACATGTAATGTTATTCTCGATAATCAATATCTTCCCTTCAGACAATGAACAATTGTAAAATCTTAGAAAAAATGTAAAGCCTTTATTATTTCTCAAATCTGTGTAGTAAAATTAACTTTATTTAAAGGTTCACTTTTCAATTATGAAGAAATGTGCCAAAAACGTGTCTTAAAAAAAATAAAAATAAAAAGACTTACGAATTAAATTAAGAAAATTACATTACCGTTATAACCAGGAGATGACGGTATAGGATCCTTTATTGGCTGAAGCTGTCATATATAAACTGCCTAGTTTTTTCACGTCTTCTGATTTATTATAACATAAATATTATAACAAATTTAGTACTTTATCGCACTGAAGTAAAAAGTATAGCAAGTGCAGGAAGTCACTTGTCATTTAAATAAATTAGGCCAGACAACAGCCTATGCTGAATTATTTAAATACAAAATAAATAATTTGGTATAATAATAATAATGCATTCAATATTTTGAAATGTTTAGATTGAATTTAGTAACTACGTCGTTTAAGTTTGATCCAACACAGACCTGTAGTTTTGATAGTCTGAATTGAGTATGAATCACTTAATGCACAGCTCTATTTTGACATCGCTCAGATTAATTAATTCTGTTGTCTCTGTCAATCATAGCAATGACTCGCCGCATAATTTAACGGATTCACTCGTGTAAATTTAACATTCGCTTTTGTCATTCCTGAAATGGAATACGTGGACGTTTGGTCATCTTAGACAAACAAAACTTCTCCTGATTGTGAATGGATTATATAGAGAAACCAAGCACAGGACGCTCCTCTTACAGCACAGTACAGTTGACCGGAAATGACTGAGCCGGCTTATCTACAACCAGGAAGTAACCGTGCATAAGCTCAATTCCGTGAGACAGTAACCATGTGCTGATTCTCAACGCGTCTCTCACATGGACTGACAAGAGCTTTGTGCTCGTGTATCCTACCTCTCTCTTTCGGCACAAATCCAAATATTCAATAATATTTCCATGTTTGCGATGTAACTTATCTTAATGCTAAACTATTATTTATTATTTAAATTTAAATTATAGGCTTTGTAAGTTACGTTAATTCAGTCGCGTTCCAACGGTGACACAGATGCGGTTGTGCTGATGTTTGTATTTGATTTTTGATAAAGTAGCCTACCAACTTTAGCAATGCTGGAACTGATCATGTATGTAACATTTTGTAATAATTTAGAATGTTAGTTAAATATTAAATAAATACAATTAATTTAAAAGTGTGTGTGTCGTGATCACTTCAAATGTTACTTATAACGTTGCCAGCAGAATCAACTTTAACACTTATTGTCTTATTAATAATTACAGGATAAAGGTCTGCTTTTATTGGTGTACACTCACAATGAAAACAAAACAGATTTTATACATAATATAACAATGTAATAATAGCATAAGTAATAATGATTAGTATTTTCGCATCTAAGTGGAAAAAAATAGTAATTTGCACTACTGTTTGTTCAAAATGAGAATAAAGAACTGTTGTGCCGAAATCGTACCGAACCGTGAACCCTGGACCGAGGTACGTACCGAACCGTGACATCTGTGTACCGTGCCACCCCTACTATCTATCTGGAGTAGATACCAAAGTGTAAAAAGACTGTATAATATAAATGTTATAAAAAATATCTATCTATCTACTACTACCACAACCTCCCCCCCCCCCCCCCCGCCCCCCCCCCCGCCCCCCAACAACAATTGCCCACCCAGGATATCTGTCCGCCCACCTATTTATAGATGGCAAGAACCGGGCCTGGCGTGTAAACATCAACGCAATAATGCTATCATAATAGCCATGTTTACTTCTGTCTGGGGACATTCATCAGTGCCCTGGTCCAACCATCGTAAGAGAGAAAAAAAGCATCGTTGTGGATAATTTTAACAGTAACTCTTCCTCTACTCAGGTATGTAGCTCTTTCAGAGGCTGCTCATGCGCCGCTATGTTCGGTCGCCGTTCGGTTAGCTTCGCTCAGATTGTACTCTTATCCACTTTTTACTTTTTTAGGAGAACAAAGGCCACCTGAATAATCCCAGGAGGCATAAATTCAAGAAGCACCACGGGAAACGCGTTGGAGTCTGCAACAGACTGAAATCGTGGAGTTATGATTGATGATCAGCTGACTTTCTCAGACCACATTGATCACATTGAGTCCTGAGCCATGTTCAAGAATCGGCCATCTTTATCTGACCCTTTAACTCTAGCACTCTCTAGTCTTTAAAACAATGCCCCTTTTAGATTTGCAGTATGCGTGAGGAGAGAGACGAGGCGAGGAATTAAGTGCAGGAGAATGGCTCTTTTTTAATCGTAAAATGAAACAATACACTAAATAAGTTAGAAGAGATCAGCAGAATGAAACACAGAGGCTGAATTGACTCAGAATGAATCCGTCTCCTGATCATCTGCTTTATTGTGTGTGTGTGTGTGTGTGTATTCACGGTGTGTGTGTGTGTATTCACGTGTGTGTGTGTGTGTGTGTGTGTGTGTGTGTATTTACGGTGTGTATGTGTGTGTGTGTGTGTGTGTGTGAGTGTGTATTCACGGTGTGTGGGTGTGTGAGAGTGTGTGTGTGTGTGTGTGTTTTAGGTTGGTGATATGGCTCATGTCTGTGTGTGTGTGTGTGTGTGTGTGTGTGTGTGTGTGATAGGTTGGATATATGGTTCATGTGTGTGTGTGTGTGTGTGTTTTAGGTTGGTGATATGGCTCATGTCTGTGTGTGTGTGTGTGTGTGTGTGTGTGTGTGATAGGTTGGAGATATGGTTCATGTGTGTGTGTGTGTTATAGGTTGGTGATATGGCTCATGTCTGTGTGTGTGTGTGTGTGTGTGTTAGGTTAGGTTAGGTTGGTGCTATGGCTCGTCTCCGTAACCATTCGAGGCTCAGGAACTTCATGACTCTCACACTAACATGCAAGACTCCTCCCAGGTTATACAGCATGTGATAGAAGGTGCGAACAGACAGGCTGCCCGTCTCATCCGCGTACTTCAGCGCCACGATCGGAGTGTACAGAGGATTCGTCAGGTTACGGAACGGAGGCCGCAGCGACTCGATCACCTTCTTCGTGACCTACAGAGACAGTGAGTGAGTTAATTCCATTATCTATATTCATCTCCACACCAGAATATGATCAATGCTTGAGCTCTTTAACTTCTGATTCTGATTGGCTGTCAATATTTTAATTGTGCAAAATCTGGAAGGAATATTGTTCTTCTGCTTCGTTATCATTTTAGTAATCGTGTGGATTATGGAGTCCCTCAGGGCTCTATTCTGGCCCCTGTTTTGTTCTCGTTGAATATGGTTCCTTTGGGTACCATTCTTTCTAAACACGGGGTGTTATTTCACTTTTACACTGATAGCACACAAATGTATCTGCCCTTAAAGAAAAATGACATTATCAGCATGTTTGTCTCTTAATTTTTTCCATCCTAACGAGAGCAAAACGGAGGTTATTGTGTTTACAGTTGCTTTTGATGGGAGATTTGGTCCCCTACATAAAACACTAATAATAATTTGGTGTTATTTTTTTATCCTGCCCTCAAATTTGATAAACAGATAAATGTTGTAGTTAGTTTTCAAATTAAGATTTTAAGGCCAAGGCTAAAATTTGATTAGCAGTGATTAATGCGTTCATTTCATCTAGACTCTACTATTGTAATTATCTTTATATTGGAATGAGTCCAAAATTAGTCATCTTCAGATGGTCCAAAACACAGCCGCCAGACTTTTTGTCTGAAACTCGTAAATTTGATTATATTTCCCCAATATTACACTCATTGCACTGGTTGCCGATTGGTTAAGGACTTGATTACGACATTTAGCTTTTTGTTTTTAAAGCTCTAAATGGATTAGCACCAAAATATCTTTTGAATTTAAATAACTAGATCGTTAAGGTCATCTCAACAAAGATTACTGATGGGTCCGAGATCTAGAAGTTCAAAAATAGTGGAATAATCTCAAAAACGTACCTTTTCTCTCAGACTTAAAGCGGTTTTTGATCTTTAAAGCTTCATTTTCTGATTGGTGTTTTGATGTGTATTTCGTTTTTATCATTGCTTTGCTGTCCTCGTGTAGTTGCACACCCGTAAGACTCGTGTTTGTCCCTTGTTAAATGTATTATAGGGCCCTTTCTGTATATAAAAAAAATAACTTAATTAGTGTTCGGATGACGAACGAAGGTCTTACGGGTTTGGAACGAGATGAGTAATCAATGTCAGAATTTTGAGTGTACTATCCCTTTAAGAGTTATAATGATTATTAAAGCTGTGTTTGTAGTCATTGTTACAGCTATTAATTCATGTGCGTTCTGACCTTGGCGATGTCTTCAGGTGTTTGTCCCAGAACTTGAAAGAGGTTGACTTGTGTGGGCAGGTAGCAGGTCCTGAAGTGATGGAGCGTCTCCGCATCAGCACCGACGAACTCCTTCTTAGAGACTTCAGTCATCAGCTTCATCTCAAACTCAGTGTTTACAGGCCCGGGCTCGATCATCGACACGCTGACAGACACACAGAGATGAGAAAGTATCTCAGACTGAGAGACATCAGCACAGATCTAATGTCTTATATTAAATCATTTTAGGTGATCTAGAGGTTCTTGGTTGAGGAGCACGGCTTTAGAACGTCTTTTAGTTCCTGATGTGATCTTTAATGTGTTTGAACCTGTAACTAGACCACCAGAGGAAGGCGTTACACAACATCACAGTGATTCTGCTAATGCTCATGCAGTCTGATCACTGATTGAAAGAGTCCATTAGAAACCCACAGAAGTCACGTAACTACTCATACTGAAAATCACATGACAGGAGTGTGTTAAAGACTCACGTGACGTTAAACTTCATCAGCTGGATGGCCAGAGCCTCACACAATCCCTCCGTGGCGAACTTTGATGCAGAGTAAACGTCATTAAACGCCACACCTGGGAAGAGCAACACGAGTCTGATTTGTTAGGTGTTTCCTCGTGTGTGTGTGTGTGTGTGATTCAGCAGATCCCCGTGAGAGCTCTTCTGCTGTTCTTCATGGAGAAGTGTGTTTGAGCGTCTCACCGTGAAGGCCCAGCACGCTGCTGATGACGATGATGTGTCCAGAGCGTCTGCTCTTCATGTCAGGCATCACCTCTTTAATCATGCGCACAACACCATAGAAGTTGGTCTCGAACACCTGCTTCATCTCGTCCATACTGAGAGCCTCAAACGGCCCCACCAGACCCACGCCGGCGTTATTAACTATAAACACACAGATCACAGTTTGACTCGACCTTCACTGCTTCAAATGATTGGATAATTCGAAATGGGGTGCGTGTGTGTGTGTGTGTGTGTGTGTGTGCGCGTGTGTGTGTGTGTGCATGTATATGTGTGTGTGTGAGTGTCTGTGTGTGAGTCTGTGTGTGTGTGTGTGTGTGTTTGTGTGTGCGTGTGTGTGTGTGTGTGTGTGCGTGTGTGTGTGTGTGTGCATGTATATGTGTGTGTGTGTGTGTCTGTGTGTGAGTCTGTGTGTGTGTGTGTTTGTGTGTGCGTGTGTGTGTGTGTGTGTGTGTGTGTGTGTGTGTGTGTGTGTGTGTGTGTGTGTGTGTGTGTGTGTGCGTGCGCTCACTCAGTATGTCTATATGTCGATCTTTGATGTTGTCGACACACTGTTTGACAGATTCATCGCTGCAGACGTCCAGCGTAAGCAGAGACAGAGTTTTACCGTATGCGTCTCCCGCTGCTTCAACCAACTTATCCTTCCGCTTCAGATCCCGCATTGTACCTATGACTGAACACACACAGAGAGAGGACTAGTTACTGAACACACACATAGAGAGATGACTAGTTACTGGACACACACAGAGAGAAAGGACTAGTTACTGAACACACAGAGAGAGAGGACTAGTTACTGAACACACACAGAGACTAGTTACTGAACACACACACAGAGAGAGAGGACTAGTTACTGAACACACACAGAGACTAGTTACTGAACACACACACAGAGAGAGAGGACTAGTTACTGAACACACACAGAGACTAGTTACTGAACACACACAGAGAGAGAGGACTAGTTACTGAACACACACAGAGAGAAGACTAGTTACTGAACACACGCAGAAAGAGGACTAGTTACTGAACACACACAGAGACTAGTTACTGAACACACACAGAGAGAAGACTAGTTACTGAACACACACAGAGAAAGGACTAGTTACTGAACACACACAGAGAGAGGACTAGTTACTGAACACACACACACAGAGAGAGGACTAGTTACTGAACACACACAGAGAGAGGACTAGTTACTGAACACACACAGAGAGAGGACTAGTTACTGAACACACAGAGACTAGTTACTGAACACACACAGAGAGAAGACTAGTTACTGAACACACACAGAAAGAGGACTAGTTACTGAACACACACACATTAATGCAACTTTTGATGGAAGAAAACACATGAAAATGTATAGTTATGTGTTTGAGTAAAACTTTATTAGTTCTATTCTGTAAACTACTAATGACATTTCTTCTGCATTTTAAATTAAAATGTTGTCATTTAGAGCATAACATGACAGCTGATCAAAATAAAATAAAAATCCATGTTTACAGACATGATATACATTTTTAGACAACACAATAAACATGTTTTAACCTCACACGAGTTGAGAAATCAATATTTTTTGGGAATAACCCTGATTTTTTATTACAACACATTGACCAATTGTTATTTTCTGAAAAAAAAGCTCTTAATGACAATATTTTGGTTTGAAAATTGGAAGAAATGTTACCTTCATACGACGCTTTGAGGGTGAGTAAAACATGGCAAATTTTTATTTATTGGATTAACTAACCCTTAAATCTATCGGGCCGTTTCCCAAAATCATCTACGGTTGACTTCAATGGAACTAATGACCATAGTTAAATTAACCAATGATGCTTTTGCGAATCGCACCCAAGATATGATTTATATTGATAATAATACTGTCAGTATTAGACACACACTTCACATTAATATCAACAAAACCAACCCAACAGCCTCCAAACAGCCAACAGACGGAAGCAATCCTCTCAGTCTAAACCTCTGGCAATGAGTTAATTAGTTCATTAGTCTTACCATGCTAATCATAGCAGAGTAATCTCAGGCTCAAGTCCCTTTTAATTGTTGTTTATGCAACATTTTACAATTTTAACTTGTTTTCCAAATGAATGAACTTCGGTTATTGAACTTAATGGAGTAGCAGAATCTGGATTTTGTTCATATTTGATTAAGTTTGCATCAACTGTTATGTTTACTTTCATATTTAATACGGTGAAGCAACAAAGAAGATTTAGTTTAATGCCATATAATAGCAGGTCTGACAAAATCTTTAATGAGTGTCCATTATCCGAATGACCATAGAAATCATCAGAAAATCGAAATTATGACAAAATATAATATTTTAACCAATAAAAATGGTTTTCTGTAGTGTTTTTTTGGGACATTTTCCATTAGGATATATTTGTTTTTTAAACTAGGCGACCAATTACCAGTAGAGCCCCACAGTTTCCATTAAAACCAACACAATTCCCATTTTAACAAGTAAAACCATTACTAATTCTGTGATGGTTTCTATTGTTTTCAGCGAGGTTCCCCTCAGAATCTCATAATGAACGACTTGATTCATAGTTATTCCTTTAAGATTGTTTGGCAAACTGAAGTACTAGCAATAACTGTACTGTGGTACTTCAGCTAAAACTTTGATTAATTATGTATTGATCTGTATTATGTGTGTCCTTGATGAATTATGTTTCATGTCTTACCGTAGTAGCGCTTCATCTGGTCTCTCGCGAGCATCACGGCGATCGCGAGCCCGATACCGGACGAGCAGCCGGTGATCAGCACTACTCTCTGTCCCTCCGTTGCCATGCTTTCACCGGAGTCACGGAGCGCGAGCTGCGCGCGGGTCTTTTCAGCGTTCTCTCTCAGCGGGTCAGCGCACGAGAACGCGCCCGTATTACTCAAACAGCAGATTAACATGTATTGTTTTGTGATCAAAATACAACCAAAAAAGAAACAGTAAGGCAAACAATGCACTTAGATATTGTTTTTATGAATGGAAAAGTTTGTTTTAAAAGGGCGCGAGATTCTCCCTCGTGCAAAAACCGTTAAAACATCAATCACTCTGCGGCACCATTTGAGAACTTTCTGAGGTAACTTTTACCTATACCTCATGTTATTTAACCATAAACTGATTTGAAGATATAAAACATATTTCTAATTCCATCACATTTAGGTTGGATAAAATACAACTAAAACGCTGCCGATTACTAATAAACTGGTTTATTGCAAGAATTTAATTCTCTTGAAACAAGAAAAAAGTAGAAGGAAATATCCAAGTGACTCAAACTTCATCGATGAGATGCCATTTTAGATAATATGCATGTCTTGTCCAGGCCGGTTCTTGCCAGCTATAAATAGGTGGGCGGACAGATATCATACAGTATTTTTACACTTTGGTATCTACTCTGGATAGATAGATAGATAGATAGATAGATAGATAGATAGATAGATAGATAGATAGATAGATGATAGATAGACATTTTTTGATAACATTAATATTATACAGATTTTGGGGGACTGAGGTGGAAAGAGTCGGACGTGTTTCTGTAGCGGGAGCTGGGGAAGTTGGAGTTTGTGAAGCAACAGCAGCCACACCATGGTCACTGCTGCTGGAGCCACTAGGCTTCTTTATAGGCACGAAAAATCTATGCATTGCATTTACACTGTCACTGAAGCCGCCCGCTTCGTGAGTGTAAACCGCGCCGTTGCTTTCAGCCAATCAAAATACTGCAATTTTACTGGTGTTATTTTGTGATTGGCCGGGCATTCTACAGCCCTTACTCGAACTTCTCAACACAGAGCCCGCCTCAGATTGCTTTTAATCAATACACAAATAGTAAAAATGAGTCGCTGTCTTTACCTACATTCTGATTGGGTGGGCAAGACAGACGTTTGGGTGGGCTTAGCCCACCCCTGCCCATGCCTAGAGCCGGCCCTGGTCTTGTCACATGTCACAGTAAAATTTGAGTTGTTATGCTCTAAAATCATCTTGTTTTATCGTAAATGTTTTCTCATGTGTGTCTGTAGGTTGTCTGGCTGTATGGTGTCAGAATAAGGTTGTGGTTTTGTGTCTTCAACTCTTTGAGTTCAAAGCTGGACTATCCAAACTGCTTACTACAGATACTCAAGTATGTCAAAAAGGGCTTTCACACTGAATAGTTTCTATAATTATTGCCAGTAGTTCCCGCTTTTCGGCGTATTCGCAGTGCACTAACTAGAAACATATTTAGTTCTGGAAATGCCGGTTAAAGTGTGTTTTGTTTGCATTTGTCCATTCAGCGTATTATGTCACTAATGGCTGGTTTCCACTGAGCAGTACGGGTCAGTACAGTATAGTACGGTACGATTCCTGACCGAAAACCTTGATCCAGCTTGCGTTTCCCCCGCCAACAGTACCTTTACTTGATAGGCGTGGAGTATACCGGAAAGTAGCGATCGACAATAAAGCGTGACATTAACACAACTCTGCTTCATTTTGTTAAATGTCAGTTTTAATGAACAATAATAGCCATTATAAAAGTATAAGTACATCTTATAAGAGGCTTATACAAGAGAAAATAAAGACAAAAGTAAACAATTCAGTCAAATGTATGCTACAACGTCAGCACTGTCCAACGGTAAAGTTAAAAATAAATATAAAGTTAAACATAACTTTATGCTCACCCAAAACGATATGACCAGGAACTAATAATAGATTCATGAGACCACGAATGCGTGTTGAATATCAATTCGGCATAACAAATTTACCAAATAGATGCTATCTTTTA
>QVTF01011597.1:0-18935 GCA_003573665.1 Oxygymnocypris stewartii | reverse complement strand
AGGCAGATATTTAGAAAGCATTTAATAAAATAAATTTAACAAACTTTATAAATAAAGACAAAAGTATATCGCAGTAATAGTACCATTAAAATAAATAATAATTAAGGATAAAATAATATGATTAATATTAACTATTATTCATATATAGTGTGGTGTGTGTGTGTGTGTGTGATTATTATTACTATTATTATTGTTGTTGTTGTATTATTATCATTTCCGAAGGATCATGTTAATGTGTCACTTGTAATTAATTTAGACATTTATTAATGCAGTCAATGCTGTAATAATAATACAGCACATTTGTGATGGCCAAAATTACTTTTACAAATCATTTTCTCCATATGAACCAAACAAACAAAGCAATTAGGTTTTAGAAAGTCAGAAAATGTAATTAATGAATAAAGTCATGTGTGTATTTAATGCACTGAGCTACGCAGCTTACTTTCTCTTTTCTCTCTGGTGTTTGTTCTGTAGGTTCTGTCTCAGTCCATCGAGCAGCTGAGGAATCCCAGCAACATCTGGAGGAAGAGGAGGAGGAGGAAGAGATCACGTCGCCCCCTGCTGGAGTCATACACACCCGCAGAGTCAGGAACTCTCCGAGCGAACCCGCGGCGGCCCTCGCCAGAGTCTTCCACCTCAAAACTGAGCCTGAGGACGGAGAGAGAGAGCAAGAGAGCCGGACGTGAGAGAGCAGGACACACGAGGAGACATACAGCTGAAGAACAGGAGCAGAGAGAGAGAGAGCAGGACACACGGAGGAGACATACAGCTGAAGAACAGGAGCAGAGAGAGAGAGAGCAAGAGAGCCGGGACGTGAGAGAGCAGGACACACGGAGGAGACATACAGCTGAAGAACAGGAGCAGAGAGAGAGAGAGCAAGAGAGCTGGACGTGAGAGAGCAGGAGAGAGCGATGAGGAGAGCCGGGGGACGTGAGAGAGGCAGGGACACACGGAGGAGACATAGCAGCTGAAGAACAGGAGCAGAGAAAGAGAGAGCAGGACCACGGAGGAGACATACAGCTGAAGAACAGGAGCAGAGAGAGAGAGAGCAAGAGAGCTGGGAGCTGAGAGAGCAGGACACACGGAGGAGACATAGCAGCTGAAGAACAGGAGCAGAGAGAGAAGAGCAAGAGAGCCAGGGACGTGAGGGAGAGCAGGACACACGGAGGAGACATACAGCTGAAGAACAGGAGCAGAGAGAGAGAGAGCAAGAGAGCTGGGACGTGAGAGAGCAGGACACACGGAGGAGACATACAGCTGAAGAACAGGAGCAGAGTTTCAGCGCAGACGAAGCCAAGCGACACACGAACACTGTCTGGAAAACATGACGAAACTGAGGTGTGGAAAAAGAGAAGGGCTGAATCTCAAAAACCTGTCAAAACAATGTTCAGGTCATATTTTATTCATTTAAATAAAGTTATTTGTTTTTAATCAAATATTACACAAATTTATAAAATATTACAAATTATTTTTGCTTAAAGAAAATATAGCTTTTTGCATTGTGATTTTTTTATATTATTAATTAAAATGATTATTATACAGTTTTTAACTTGAAAGCAAAATTCTCAGATTCATTACAATACTGAGACATTGGACTTACTGTAATACAGTATAAATATAACAATTAATTTTTTATTCAAGCATAAATTATTCATGGTGCAAAAATGCCACACATAATATAATATTAATTTTGCATTACGAATAAAAAATAAATAAAAGCGGTAAGACTGTAATTTACTGTAATACAGTAAAAAATACTAAATTTGTTTAAGCATTAATCAAAGTCAAATATTTAGAACAAATGCTGCCATGTTACAATAAATACTACAAATAATATAACATTAATTTTGCATTGCCATCATTTACATTTTTTTTAAAGAAAAATGTTCAGACTGTAATTTACTGAAATACAGTAAAATTACTACATTTTATGTTTAAGCATTAAATACAGATATTTAGAAAAAATACTCAAATCAAGCAAAAATACCATAAAGAACGTTAATTTTGTGTTTCATATTATTTTGTAAAAACCTAAAAAGAAAAATTTTCAGACCCATTACAATGCTTAAAAATGTCGTCAAGAGTTACTGTAATACAGTAAAAACAATCACTACATTTTCAATTTTTTATTTATTTAATAAATTCAAGCCAGATATTTAGAACAAATATCGTCACTTGTGCAAAAAATACTATAAATAATATAACATTAAGATTTTGGGGGAAAGGCATTTCTTACCCAAGAAGTTCCATTTACTTTATGTTCCTGTGGCTCAGTGGTACAGCATTGCGTTAACAGTGCAAAAGGTTGTGGGTTCAATTCCCACGAACACACATGCTGATAAAAAAAAATGTATAACCTGAATGCACTGTAAGTCGCTTTGGATAAAAGCGTCTGCTAAATGCATAAATGTAAAAGTACTTTAAGTCAAATGAGAGTGAAATGTGACCTGGACATGTATTTGAGGTTCAACCGAAGAAAGCGAGACAGCGAGTGGTAAGAAAGGATGAAAGTGAAGTGAAATACTGAAAGGAAAGGTATGAGAGTGAACATGTGCTTGTCTGTATTGTGTCCGTCTTCAGCCCTGTTAGTGTGACACTGTCCGTGACCTCTGACCTCTGTCTCTGCTGTGATCTCCCCTCTCGGTTGTTGTTGTTCTGTGTGAAGCTAAATAAAGAAAAGCGATGACCACAGAGCTTCATTTAACACCAACAGTAGCGCAGCAGCTGCTTTTCATGTGACTCACTAGAGGAAGTGATGCTAAACAACGCCCTCGTTGTGAAACTGTTGTATTTGTATTGTTTCTGGTGGTCAACCAATGACCAATGTCAATGTAAACACAATTCAATTTAGTGCCGTACCTACAATTACTGAAACACTTGTTGCTAAAATTGTCAGGTCACTCATTTCTGTTTACGATCCCAGACATAAACTCACATTAACATGGCAGAGATGGGATTCAGCACTAGAAGGCAAGGATTGCTATGCCCTGCTGTCACCCAGAGGCCGGATTCACCAAAATCTTCTTAAGAAAGAAGTCAAGACCAACTCTTAAGATGAACTCTAGAAGTTTGTAAGAATGTTCCTAAGTGCAATTATTGAAAGATCCTCAGATAGATGTACGAGAACTCACATAAATCAAATATGTCTCATACTGTATGTGCTGAAGCTGCTGAAAATGATCAATTATAAGATAAACTATTAGTTTCCCTTTTAACTCGATTTGAGGGGTTGTAACTCAATTTCAAATGAAGCAAAAATATACTTCATGTATAATCATAACCAACCACTGTTTATCAATCATTGGTGTTTTTTAGTAGCAATAACATTTTAATATAATTTGTATTAATATTTTGTTGTTATTTTAGTTTTTTGTTGTTATTTTAATTTTAATTGAAGTGTTATAAATTTAGTTTGGGTTTTATTTTTGTCATTTTCGTTTTTTTTGTCTTTCATTAATCTTTTGTTAAGTTTTTATAATTTTTATTTCAGTTTACCAGAAAGGTTGCCTTGAAAACTTGCTGAAAAAAAGTTTGAGTTTAGATTTCAGTTAAAGTTTTCATAATTTCAAGTACTGTTTTTATTTTATTACTCCTTTTTTGCAGTTTTATTTTATTTATGTTTAACTATAATACCTCTGATCCCTAGTAATAGTAGTGCGTTTATATATATATATATATATATATATTTGAAGGAACCCAATAAATGAATTAATCATGTTACTTTTTTTGTGTTTTTTTGGAGGTTATCCTAAATTTATGAAATTATGATGTTTGAAGACATTCTTTCCAGGAAATCAAATTCGTCTACGTTTTGTCTTTAGCAAAAACTTGAGTAAAAAGATAAGAACATTCTGAAGAAAAGTTTTTTGGGAATACAAAATATTCGTAACTGTATTAAGTTTGAAAATAGTTACAGAGTTACAGAGATTTTTCATGAATCCGGCCTTGGGTTTTCAGTGTTTGATTACATGATGGGTCTGTGTTTGTGCTGTGTGCAGTCCGGACAGTCAGTGATTCACATGAATCAGTGATTCAGTCAATAAATGATTCACATGATTCAGTCAGTAAATGATTTACATGCTTCAGTCAATAAATGATTCACATGATTCAGTCAGTAAATGATTTACATGATTCAGTCAGTAAAGAATTCACATGAATCAGTGATTCAGTCAATGTTTGATTCACATGATTCAGTCTGTAAATTATTTACATGATTCAGTCAGTAAAGGATTCACATGATTCAGTGATTCAGTCAATGTTTGATTCACATGATTCAGTCAGTAAATGATTCAGTGATTTAGTCAGTAAATGATTCACATGATTCAGTGATTAATTCAGAAAATGATTCACATGATTCCGTCAGTAAAGGATTCACATGATTCAGTCAATGTTTGAGTCACATGATTCAGTGATTCAGTCAGTAAAGGATTCACATGATTCAGTCAATGTTTGAGTCACATGATTCAGTGATTCAGTCAATGTTTGAGTCACATGATTCAGTGATTCAGTCAGTAAAGGATTCACATGATTCAGTCAATGTTTGAGTCACATGATTCAGTGATTCAGTCAGTAAAGGATTCACATGATTCAGTCAATGTTTGAGTCACATGATTCAGTGATTCAGTCAATGTTTGAGTCACATGATTCAGTGATTCAGTCAGTAAAGGATTCACATGATTCAGTCAATGTTTGATTCGCATGATTCAGTGATTCCGTCAGTAAAGGATTCACATGATTCAGTCAATGTTTGAGTCACATGATTCAGTGAATCAGTCAATGTTGGATTCACGATTAGTGATTCAGATCAATCAGTGTTGGTGTTTAGATGTGTTTTATGTCTCATTAGTTAGTGAACAGAATCAGTAAAATCGCTGTGAATCGTCAATGGTGTCGATACCGAAACTTTTTCTCCATGTGATGTCTGTAGAAAAAAACTAATATTTCATGTTTCTAACATCTAAAGTTCAAGATTGTCACAGTTTCACGATGACACCAGCACAGAGATGTATAAAGTTTGTGAATTTGCAATATCATTTTGTGATCATACACTGTGTTGAAGGCCTGTGAGAGGAATTAATCGCCGTCACTAATGAAACGGATGATTGACGGATTCTTAATCATGTGGCCATAAAAGTACAACAAGAGCCTGTTTTTACTTCACTGCTCTGTAAATAATGTTTATTATCCACTGTTACGCTAGATTGAAACAATAACTGCATGAAAAACCTTGGGTCAAAGGTCATGTTTACGTTGACATTATAGTTTTAAATAAAAGTTGTTTGTAAAAGTTCTCTAAAGCTCCTCAGACTCGTCTCATTATTGAAGGTAATTCCGAGCGATGTCTCCGCTTTGACCTCGCTGTCTTTACCTCACATTTTTCCCACAGCTCCTCACGTCTCAGGCTGATGTTGAGGGAGCGTTACGTTAACCTCTTGTGCTCGGGCAGAGCTGTGGGATCAGGTTAACCCTTTGAAGTGTGCTTAAGAGAACCTGTGATCTTCTGGCTGCTATCAAGGGAATGTGTCTGACCATCACATCACAGGCATCTATGGAGACTCGGCATTTATAAAGGTTCGATACATGTTAAGCTCTACTGACAGCATTTATGACATAATATACAATACCTTGATTACAGAAATTAATACTTTTATTCAGAAAGGATGCATTAAATTGATTAAAAGTGACAGTTATAAAACATTTATAACATCACTAAAGATTTATATTTCAAATAAAGTCTGTTCTTTTGAACTATGAATCCTGAAAAATGAAATGTATCTCAGTTTTCAAAATATTGTGCAGTATAACTGTTTTCAACACTGATAATAATCATAAATGTTTCTTGAGCACTAAATCAGTATATTATTATGATTTCTGAAGATCATGTGACACTGAAGACTGGAGTAATGATGCTGAAAATCACAGAAATATAACACACTTGACAATATATTTACATAGAAAAATAATACTTTACATGATAAAAATACTTCACAATTTTACTGTATTTTTGATGAAATAAATGCAGCTTACAAATTATTTTCAAACATTCTGCATTTATAATTACTTATTAATCATGTATATGCAAAATTAGTAAACCCAGTAAGCCAGAAAATAGGTTTACATTCAAAATATGTGCTTAAAACTAGAATTCATTCATCTATAATGGTATTCCTACCAAAAATATAATTTTAACAACTTTAGAAATAGCATATTTTCATGTGCTTTAATAAAATACGAGCTTCACGTGTGCACAATCCTGTTTACAATTGTTTTACACTCTCAAAAATAATTTTTCAAAGTTGTAAATATAAAAAAATATAAGATTATTGGAGTATGTTTTACAAGAAAATACTACTTCAGTCTTTCTACTTAAAGTCTTTCAAAGGTTTGCGTGTAATTCAATGTGCTACTTGCCATTTCTATGAAATTATTTGTAAAATGTACTAGTAATTTCTGAGTGAAAATGGTTTCAAAGCCAGTTTTTATTCAGTGTAAGTGCATTACTGTAATAGTTGTATTTTTACAGAAACTAAATTGCACTTGTTACTTTTTCCCTATTTTAAAAATATTTTCTGATTCATCAATCGATTATGCTGTAGAACATAGCTTGCATTGAACAAACCAAAATGCAGTTTATCAGAATATATGGTCATATATCATCATATCTACGATCTTGTTGGACTATCTCAACCCTGGTCCTGGGCGTCCCCCAACACGGCACATTTTGTATGTCTCCCTTATCTGACGCACCTATTTCACGTCCTGGAGTTTCTTCTAATGAGCTCAGGTGAATCAGGTGTGTTTGATTAGGGAGATACAGGTAATGTGCAGTGCTGGGGGGGTCCCAGGACCAGGGATGAGAAACACTGATCTAACATCTAGAAAAGGAAAGATTTAAATACATCCCTAATCAAATTAATATTTATTTCCCAAGCAGTTACACAAGCAGCTCTTCCAGCGGCTGTAAAGCAACTCCTTCCTTTGGTTTGCTTTCAGACCTGCTTGACTCAGTAAGTGTCCCGTTTTCTGCTCTTGCACACTTATTTATTTTCTGGAAAATGCTGCGGTCAGACCTCGATTTGACATCGGCTCTATTTTCAGCAATGGGCCGTTGGTTCACCACAAATAAGTGCAAAAAACATTCAAATATAGATTAGGAAATGCCTCAAAATAGAGAAATTATTCCACCCACCCCTAATTAGACAGCCGTCCACCTTCCTGCAGAGGTATGCCATTCATCTTGAGGCTCAGCAGGGTTTCCCACCGGCTGAAAACAGGCCCACCTGCATCCGCAGCCAGCTGTGAAAGCAAACTCCAGCGCCGCAGATTAAATGCTACATGGGCTACTTCGGTTTGCAGCTATTCTGGCGGTTACAGGTAACCACGTTAGGCCTTGCAAAACCCCATTTCTGTTCACTTCAGTGCCAAATCTGAGTAGCAGTCAGTGAAACTGAATTTTTAAAAGAGGACTTTTTCAGTGATGCAATAGAAGAACTGCTTTGGGTTTCCTACAGAAGCCTTCGGTGAAAACCCTCCTGTTGTGTTCAAAAACTGTTTTGGGGTCAAACTGGTTTCCATGCAATTTGCCAAAAAATGGTGAAAAACACACAAAATGTGTGTAAAAAGCAGAAAATATTTACCTGTCAGAGACTAGATGTAATTGGACACTTTTATGTTCAAAATGTGTTGCACAAACAAAAACAACCTTTTTTTTGGTCATGTTACTTGTCATGACTATTTGTGCACTGAGGTGCAAGTATAAATATCTTGATTTGTAGTTAGTGTAAGTAGTATTTATCGCTATTTGTACTTGGTTTTACATCTTTAACTCTAACACTTGTGAGGGTGAAATGGGTGTCTCACACTTCTTTTAAGTGCTGTAACAGTCTAGTGATTGAGATCCAAGAAACTAACAACAAACTTTTGACTGAAACTCATCTAGATAAAGAAACTGAGTTTTCCTTGAATGATTCAGAAGACAAGTCTCCATTTCAAGTAAACAGAGTCTTAAATTGAATACATTCCCACGTATTTCATATTTTAGTATTCGTCAAGCTGCAATAAAGGTTTTATGTTTGTTTTACTTGACTCTTCAGTGTTTTTCAAGGTGTTGATTTTTGGCAAATTGCAGTGAAACCAGTGAGGGTCAATTTCACCTCAACACAAACTTTATTAAAAAATAACAGCTTTTCCAAAAATAACATCTATCTGATGAAACTTTGCATGCATGTTCATGACCCTAAACAAGAAATATTCACCAAATTTCATGAGGAAATAGATAGTTTAACCAGGATTTCAAGCAACTTTAAAATCGAGTGTCCGTCAAATTGACCCGAACACAACAGGAGGGTTCACTCTTAAACATCAAGGTCCTTTAATCAAGCATCGCGTTAGTTCAGGCCACGTCAGTCAAGCTCGCGTCAGCTAATCCTGATGTGTACCAATCCAGTCTTGACACTTATCACATCGCTCCATTTAATTCCATTCTTTCAGCATCTCTCCAATCGCATCGCTGCTCGCAAATCAAACCCCCTCCGCCAACCCCAACTCCACCCAGCCAAACCTGTAATCGAACCTGGATTTAGTTTCTTTCTGTAAACAGTTCACTACTCAAGTATTCTCTACCATGCATTTGTATTTTCTACAACTTATGTAAAATTATGAGTTGTAATAGAGTTTTGCCCAGAACAGAACCACAATGTTCTGTTCTTCAAACTAATAAAAGTGGTTCTTTTAAGAACTGTTCACTGAAGGGTTCTTTGGAGAACCAAAAATGGTTCTTCGATGGCATCAAGATCCTCTTTATAACCTTTATTTTTAAGAGTGTAACAACCAATTTCCAAACAACCTTTCTCTATAAAGAAGCTTTTGTTCATTGGAAAGTTACCATGGATGTTAAGGGTTCTTCATATAACCATCAAATCATTTATTTATATATTCATGAACTGCAGAGACCCAAAAGTATGCACAATATTTACCATGTGCAAAAGTGGCATTATATATAAATGCATAAACAACAGCTGAAGTGCTTGCAGTGTTTGGTTTCTAAACATCAGTTGAGCTTTTGGTTTTCAGCAGTCAATAATTCACCTCACATCACGATCAACACAAGCCATGTTTATTGTATTTAAAGGGTTAGTTCAGCCCAAAATGAAACTTCTGTCATTAATTACTCACCCTCATGTCGTTTCGAACCCGTAAGACCTTTGTTCAACGATATATTCAACAATTCTTCTCGCTGAGTTACCGTCTTCTGCCATTTTGGAGAGTACCACGACGCATATGCGTGCTTTCCCCAGAACGTAGCGAATCAACGTTGTTTACATTCAGCAAGAATTGTTGAATAAATTCTGTTATTTTTGTTTTCATTCCGCACAAAAAAGTGTTTTCATAGCATCGCAAAACTGAAGTCGAGTCACTTATGTCACATGGACTGTTTTACCGAGGTATTTACTATGTTTCTGGACCTGGGAACAGTTGTGTTGCTGTCTATGGAGGGTCAGATAGTTCCC
The DNA here is from genome assembly GCA_003573665.1 of Oxygymnocypris stewartii. Lineage (NCBI taxonomy): Eukaryota > Metazoa > Chordata > Actinopteri > Cypriniformes > Cyprinidae > Oxygymnocypris > Oxygymnocypris stewartii. The sequence continues at coordinate 9,426 of QVTF01011597.1, read as the reverse complement.
CCGATTTCATCAAAAATATCTTCATTTGTTCCCTACAGATGAACGAAGGTCTTACGGGTTTAATGACAGAATGATCATTTTGGGCTGAACTAAACCTTTGATGTTGTCTGGGTCATAAAAAAGTAGGTGTAGAAACTATTTTCACTCAGAAACGGCTACATTTATCAAACAATTACAAATAAACAACAATTAAACCTGACATTTTGAAGTAGAAAAACTGAAAAATAAAAACCTTTTTGGTTTAGAACATCAACAATGTCCATTTAGAAGCATTTCCCTTGCTAAATGGTATTTTAGGTGAAAACTCAAGACTGTACTGGATCACACAAACACTAGACCGGATCACATGCACGGACTGGACAGAGTCCAAACAATCTGCCAATGATTTTGTCTTTCCGGGGCATTTGGGGCTATTTTAACCCATCGTGATGTGTGTGGTCGAGGTTACTGAAGAGAAGCTTCCTGTCATTTAGTTTAATGATGTTGCACGGATCGACTCTGGCGGAGAAACAAAAACAATGTCACTCACTACCGAGAGACTCCAGAGTCTGAGTTTATTTGAAAAGATGAATAGAGAAAGAAAATATCATAAACTGACACACTTCAGTAGCGGCATCTGATCCAGTCATTACAAAGAGGGAGTGCTAAAACGAAAGAAGGCAAACTGATCGTCAAGCAACTGATAAACCAGAATAAATCTGTGTTTTTGGAGAACAGGGAGGCACATGACCCATAAACACACAGGTTTATGGAGACCGTACCCCTTCCACCAGCTGGCAAATAATCAAGACAAACTGCTTGTGTATCTCACAATTATCCCGGTTAGTCTTGACATGAATTTCATTAAACAAACAAAACATTCATCCCTGTTACTGTCCCACGGGAAGCTTATTATTCCCTTCTTTTACTCAAGACGGCGAGGAGAGAAGAAAAAACAGAAAGGAAAGCACATTGTTGCAGCATGACCTGTGCTGCAGTGTGAAAGGTAAGACATGTGTTGTGTATGAAATATGTGACATCAACACGTTCGGAAAGCTCAAACACTCACCTTGCGGAGCGGCGAGATGCTGCGTTGAGAATTATACTGCCATAAAAGATTGTAAAATACATAAAACAGTTTGTTATTCTTTGAAATGGGGCTCACATGACGTCATCCGAAACCCATGTAGAGAATTATGTGCCCCTGAAGATTCATAACGCAAGAAAGAAATCCTGCATCGCGGGCCGCGGAGAAATATATTTCAAACTGATGTTCACCACCGCTGATTCAGTGAATGTTTAAGAAGATCTTAAACTCTTTTATAACAAGAAACAAGTGGAGAAGAGTGGCTCTCACCTGGTGGTTCACAGGTTTGTTCTGCCGGTAAGAAACAACTTCTAGTATAGTATACAACTATAGTATAGTACAGATATACTATAAGTTATATACTGAACTTACAAGATGCTATACTTTATAAGTGCAAATAATAAACTACAAATAAATGCAACTACCTATAAATGTGCATAGTTAGGACAGAGAAATCAGGAGTCTTCAAGTTGCATTTAATGCATTTTCTAAATGCATATCATAGATGTTGAATCCATGCATACTTTTTACATTTATGTATTTTCAGATGCTTTTATCCAAAGCGACTTACCATTCTGTTTTTGCCTGTTTAATCAAATTCAAATATCATAACTGGACCTTTCTGTGAATACAGAATAAAAGATTTGTCACTATTTCCATTTCATCGCAAATGTCTAACTTTTTCAGTCATGATTAACATTAGGACAAAAATGCAACATAGATTTGTGTGTGGTTTCCAATATAATACATACCATGGGGTTTCAGTCAGGGCCTTCAGTAAGCAACTGTAAACTACACGTACACTGTGGCGAGGGGGGCGTGGTTCAGCGAAGTCTGCAGCGGGAGAAAGACTCAGGAGACAGCGGTAAGTAAGTGGGTCAAGTGCAAAATGAGGATCACCTGTGTCTGATTGCAGTAATTGGCGTGGAGACCGGATAAAAGCCGCTGTGGAACGGCAGTTCAGGGAGAGAGACGGAGTGAAGACTCGGGCGCACGGTCTGTGAGCGGGAGACAGCCGAAACGAATGCTGAGAGTGATCGCGGAGACAACCGAGAGAGTTGATGTTTTTAGAGCGCGCAGAGTGCGCAGCTGTTTAAGTTTATCTGAATAAATTTCACCCGAGTCTTCCTAAGCCAACCCTGTCCGCTTCCTTCCTTCTATTACGAACATTGTTACACTGGTTGCCGAAACCCGGGAAGGAAGCCGGAACGCCGCTGCCATCATGTCCTCACCAACGGGATCGCCGTTTGCGGAGGTTATCCAATCGCTCGCGGGACTCCACCAGGAACACCACAAGGCACTGATGGACATGAGGGCAGACCAGGAGAGAAGATTTTGTGCCCTCGTCCAGAACCAGCGGGAGGACCGCGAGCTGCTCCGGAGCTGGATGGACCGGGAGGTTCGGGCCGGGGAGAGTTCAACAACCCCGGCCCCGCCCACCCACATGCCGGTACAAAAGATGGGGCCGCAGGATGACCCGGAGGCGTTTCTCGATCTGTTCGAGAAGACCGCGGCGGCATGTGGGTGGCCCCAGACGGACTGGCCAGTGCGCCTCATCCCCCTGCTAACCGGGGAGGCGCAGTTGGCGGCGCAGCAGTTGCCAGTCCAGAACCTCCTGGTCTATGAAGACCTGAAACGGGCCATCCTCCAGCGGGTCGGCCGAAGCCCCGAGCAGCACCGCCAGCGCTTCCGGTCGCTGGAGCTGGGGGAGAACGGCCGGCCCTTCATGATGGCTCACCAGCTCCGGGACGCCTGCCGCAGATGGCTGTTGGCCGGAGAAGGCGGCGTCGATGATATCATCGACCAGGTGGTGCTGGAGCAATTTATTGCGCGGCTCCCGAAGAGGACCGCGCAGTGGGTCCAGTGCCACCGCCCGGCGTCGCTGGACCTGGCCATCCAACTCGCAGAGGACCAGATGGTGGCGTGCCATGGGGTTGGCGAAACCCTACCGTCCGTCTCTCTCTCTCTCCCCTCCCCTTCTGTCTCGCCCCCTATTTTTCTCCCCAGATCCCGTGCTGGCGTGGTTCCCCGAGCCCAGCCCCGATGGAGGGGAGGGCCGGCCCCGGAGTCGGCGGCCGCAAGAGCCCACAGCAGGGAGGCAGGGTCGGCTGGCCCGAGCCACGCTGCTGGTCCCGTTTCCTCAGTCTCTCCACGCCAATTCCTTGTCCCTCTTCCCGCCACTGGGGTGGCGGGGAAGCCTGGGCCGGCCTGTTGGCGTTGCGGGGACCCGGGCCATTTTATCGATCGGTGTCCGGTGATGGAGGTGGGGACCCTGGTCCGGGTTCCGGACGTCCCGCAGGCCGCCCCCGATCAGGCTGGCGGGTACCAGATACCTGTGAGTATGAGGGGGGGTACGTATTGGGCTTTGGTGGATTCGGGCTGTAACCAAACCTCGATCCATCAAAGCCTAGTTCAGCCTGAGGCATTGGATATGAGCTGCATGGTTCGGGTAAGGTGTGTGCACGGGGACGTGGCGGAATACCCAGTAGTGCGTTTAGCCATCCAATTTCGGGGACAAAAGCATAATGTGGAGGTGGCCGTTAACCCCCACCTCCGGCATCCGCTGATTTTGGGAACCAATTGGCCCTCGTTTAAAATTTTATTGGGAGTTTTGTGTGCGGATGCCTCCTGGGGAAAAGAGACGCCAGGGAGGGAGGCGGCGGTGCGCTCGGGGGAGGCTGAGCCTGGGCTCGCTGAGGCGGCTCCGGGGGATCGGAACGCGATCGAGAGGTCAATCCTCACGGAGCGTGATGATTTCCCCCTGGAGCAGTCTCAGGACGAGACCCTGAGAAATGCGTTCGAACAGGTCTGTTCCATTGACGGCCGGCCTCTCCAGACCGCACGGGCCCCTTCCTATCCGTATTTTGCGATTTTAAAAGAGAGGTTGTATCGAGTGACCCAGGACGCTCAATCAAAGCAAGATACAACCCAGTTGTTGGTACCCAAAAGCCGTCGGGAAATGCTTTTCCAGGCGGCTCATTGCAATCCTATGGCCGGGCACCTGGGGCAGGCGACAACACTAAACCGTTTAATGGCCCGCTTCTTTTGGCCGGGCATTCACGAGAATGTACGCCGGTGGTGTGCGGCTTGTCGTGAATGTCAGCTAGTGAATCCCCCGGCCTCCCCAAAAGCGCCTTTGCGCCCCCTTCCGCTAATGCAGGTCCCCTTCGAACGAATTGGTATGGACCTCATCGGGCCATTAGAGCGGTCGGCACGAGGGCATCGATTTGCATTAGTTCTGGTGGATTATGCAACCCGATACCCGGAGGCAGTAGCGCTCCGCAACATTTCCGCAAAAAGTGTGGCGGAGGCTCTGTTCAGTATGATCTCCCGGGTGGGGATCCCGAAAGAGATTCTCACCGATCAGGGCACGGCGTTTATGTCACGAACCATTCGCGAACTTTATGAGTTATTGGGAATTAAATCGATTCGCACCAGCGTCTATCACCCACAAACGGACGGCCTGGTGGAACGGTTTAATCGTACGTTGAAAACCATGATTCGAAAGTTCGTTCACGAAGACGCCAAAAATTGGGACAAATGGCTGGAACCCCTTTTGTTCGCTGTGCGCGAGGTCCCGCAAGCCTCCACGGGGTTTTCCCCCTTCGAGCTCCTGTACGGCCGCCAGCCCCGCGGGGTTTTGGACGTCCTGAGGGAGACTTGGGAGGAGGGACCTTCGGAAAGTAAAAATGAAATTCAGCATGTGCTGGACCTGAGAACAAAACTCCACACATTGGGGCAGCTCTCCATGGAGAATTTGTTACAGGCCCAGGACAAGCAAAGCCGGCTATACAATCGGGGGGCCAGATTACGCAATTTCACGCCGGGAGATAAAGTACTTGTGTTACTCCCTACCTCTAGCTCCAAATTACTCGCCAAGTGGCAAGGACCGTTTGAGGTCACACGGCAGGTAGGGGATCTCAATTATGAGGTGGTTCGAACGGATCGGAGCGGGGCACGGCAGATTTATCACCTCAACCTCCTTAAAAAATGGAACGAGGTCGAGCCGGTGATGCTGGCGACGGTAGTAGGTAACGAGGAGGATCTCGGGCCAGAGGCGAGCCTCAAAGTCCCATCACTCACTCTGGCCCCGGGGGGGAATCACCTCTCACCCTCCCAGCTCACCGATGTAGCCCGGTTGCAGAGAGAATTTGCGGACGTGTTCTCGCCCCGGCCCGGTCGAACCAACCTTATTCAACACCATATTGAGACCGAGCCGGGCGTGGTAGTGCGCAGCCGGCCGTATCGTTTACCGGAGCACAAGAAAAAGGTGGTCCAGTCAGAATTAGAGGCGATGCTAGAGATGGGAGTAATAGAAGAGTCCCGCAGTGACTGGGCGAGCCCGATCGTTTTGGTACCGAAAACAGACGGCTCGGTCCGATTCTGCGTGGATTATCGCAAGGTGAATGCGGTGTCGAAATTCGACGCCTATCCAATGCCGCGGGTTGACGAGTTGCTTGATCGGCTGGGTACCGCTCGTTTTTATTCGACACTGGACTTAACGAAAGGATATTGGCAGATCCCCTTATCACCATTATCCAAAGAAAAGTCAGCCTTCACAACGCCGTTTGGATTGCACCAATTTGTCACGCTTCCGTTTGGGTTGTTCGGGGCGCCCGCTACCTTCCAGCGCCTCATGGACAAAATCCTCCGACCGCACACCGCATACGCCGCTGCCTACCTGGATGACATCATCATCTACAGTCAGGACTGGCAGCGGCACATGGTGCACCTGCGGGAGGTGCTGAGAGCGCTGAGGGGAGCGGGACTAACGGCCAACCCAAAGAAGTGTGCGATTGGGCGGGTGGAGGTGCGTTATCTGGGTTTCCACTTGGGTCACGGACAGGTGCGTCCCCAAATTGATAAGACGGCAGCTATTGCGGCCTGCCCGAGACCTAAGACCAAAAAGGAGGTGAGGCAGTTCCTGGGGCTGGCGGGGTATTACAGGAGGTTTGTTCCTGACTATTCGGAGCTCACCAGCCCGCTGACTGACCTCACTAAAAAGGAGGTCCCAGATACGGTCCCGTGGACGGAGCGGTGCCAGCAGGTTTTCACCCAGGTAAAGGCTGCTCTGTGTGGCGGGCCGCTATTACACTCTCCTGACTTTTCTCTCCCCTTCTTGCTGCAGACAGACACGTCGGACCGGGGGCTGGGAGCTGTCCTGACCCAGGAGATAGGGGGTGAGGAGCGCCCGGTGCTGTACATCAGTCGGAAGCTCTCTAAGAGAGAGACGATGTACAGCACCATTGAGAAGGAGTGTTTGGCAATCCGGTGGGCGGTCCTCACCCTCCGCTATTATCTCCTGGGACGGGAATTCACCCTCTGTTCGGACCACGCCCCCTTGCAGTGGCTCCACCGCATGAAGGATACCAACGCGCGGATCACCCGTTGGTATCTGGCATTACAGCCCTTCAAATTTAAGGTGATCCACAGGCCGGGGACGCAGATAACTGTAGCCGACTTCCTCTCCAGAAATGGGGGGGGGGGGGGCTGCAGGCCGGAGGGCTTCCCGGCCTGAGTCGGGCGGTGGGGGGTATGTGGCGAGGGGGGCGTGGTTCAGCGAAGTCTGCAGCGGGAGAAAGACTCAGGAGACAGCGGTAAGTAAGTGGGTCAAGTGCAAAATGAGGATCACCTGTGTCTGATTGCAGTAATTGGCGTGGAGACTGGATAAAAGCCGCTGTGGAACGGCAGTTCAGGGAGAGAGACGGAGTGAAGACTCGGGCGCACGGTCTGTGAGCGGGAGACAGCCGAAACGAATGCTGAGAGTGATCGCGGAGACAACCGAGAGAGTTGATGTTTTTAGAGCGCGCAGAGTGCGCAGCTGTTTAAGTTTATCTGAATAAATTTCACCCGAGTCTTCCTAAGCCAACCCTGTCCGCTTCCTTCCTTCTATTACGAACATTGTTACATACACATCTTACACATCTCTGTTACAGCTAACGCAGCCATATGCATGCACATATTACACCACACACAGGCTCTCGACAACAATGACGCTGATCAACAATTTCAACAGTAGTCTAGATTAGGGTGGGCTAAATACAGAGTACATTTCCCTACATCAGGTCAGTAAAAGTAATCCGCCAATACACGGGTCACTATGCACGTTCACTCTAAGACGAAGACGCGACCAAAGCAGCAAAACTGTACAAACACTGGACATCCACACACCACACCACAGTATTATCAACGCACCACGTACACCTCCATAACAATGTGCATGACCGTACTGGACAATACAATGACATTTTTGCATCGTAATTACGCAATGATGTCATCGTGCAATGACATTACAATGTGATTTAGCAAACGTTTAGCAACAAATCGACCTTCCTTTAACAACTTCCCCTGAAAATGAGTTGGCAACACTGCCAATGTAAGCACAACCAGTTGGAACTTTTGTGAGTGAAAAATGATTTGGTTGCCGCTTTACGTTGTCCACCTGTCAGCAGGAATATTGCACAGAGTAGACTTGTGAACGCTGGGGAGATGATGAGCCGTGTGCATGTGGAATCTGGTTTGTTTCAGCATTCCTGCATGTGCAGGCGTTCAGCTATGAAGCTGTAATGTATCGTGGCTGTTATTCTTTCCGTACATTATTACCGCACGAGTGGCGTGGGACAGCACTGGCAGCGGGCTAAAGGGAAAGACTCGATGCAGAGAGTATAAAACAGACCACCCTGAACTCAAACACAGGCCCAGTGAAGCCTTTCTGTTCGACTCTGAACCTGCCAAGCGACGTGCTCGTCTGGTGCCGTCCAATTGTTCATGCCGTCCAAAACGGCTGGGAGCACCAGTCTACTATAATACGTGGCTTTGTTCAGTCAGGCAACAGTTACGGCTTCAGCATGGATGGAGAAAATTGAGTTTTACAGGATAAATGACGCAATAAGCCGTGCGCTTGGGGCAGACCACCGCAAACTTTTGCGCCCCGTTTCATTTTTTCAGTGACTGACAGAACTGAAAATACTCGTAATGAAGCCTAACAGGTTCATTCTTTAAACAGTCAGCATGAGTTTTTATCACTCTCGATTTTAAAGGCTACAATAACATCGCTGCAGCCGCTAAAGGCGCGTAATCTAAACATTCTGCTGTTTATGAATGAATCAGGAAAACACTTCAGATCGCTGTTCTCGGGTGCAGCTGTCAAAAGTCTCGTAATGACGGTGGGAATCAGTGAAGGACATTTCATTTTGGCTTTTGAGCGGAAGCAGGTGCAACTGACACCAATATTTAAAATTCCACTTTATCATAACACCTAAAGTCAACATAAAGTGATGCACAAAACCCAGTTTAGCTCTGTAATCTAATAAAACAGAGAAAAGTACGCTCACACTTGATTTTAACCATCAAGAACTGATTGGATCTTGAAAAGCGGGCTCTTCTTAGCAAAATGGAACAAAGTGGTTGGAGGCATTTGTGACATCAACAAATGGAAAAGTTGTTTCAGAGATGGAGCATGTTATTAAATCTTGATTATAAAGATGACACATTTAGTGCATTGATGAATCATTCACCATAAGACCAGAAACATGTTTTTAGAAAATAAATAGTACATAAACGTTGACCCGTAGACAAATCATAAGGTAAAAACACTACACTCTCAACATAAAATCTTTGAATGTCTTTGATGACTGTTGCTTTTCATCTAATTTGTTGGATCTTAAATAACACTTTTATTTTATTAATGCACATTAGATTAGAAATGTTACTTACAATTTATCTGCCTGACAACCTTAATATATATTTCTGAAAAAAAAAATTGGTTTATATATTAAATATATTTGTATATAATATAAATTATCTAAATATAAATATATACATATAAATATTTTCAAAGCATATGCTGTATGTTTGTGTATTTATATATACATATTTAATATACACAGTACACAAACATATATTATGTAAACTAAAACATTAAGAGAGACTGAATCTTAGAACTGCTTTGAACGAATTGAGAAGCGTTGGAAAAGGAGGTGATATTAAATGCATATTTTGAGAAAATGAAAGCATTTTTTGACCTTGTATGCATGCAAATATATTATAGGAGGCTCCCAAAACAATGTAAGGAACCTTAAAATGGCACTTTAAAACTCAGTGTGTTTGTTGTCTACTTCCATATTCTTTTAAATGCACAATAAACAGCTGAAGGCTTTATGCAATCCTCTGAATCAAAGTTAAAAGTGGCCATAGAGAGATGTTTGGTCATGCTCCAATATAAGATATGTAAGTTGGGGACATGAAAATAAATGACTCAACAATGTTTCATTGTGGGTGTGTGGTCCCATTGAGTTACAATGATGGTAATGAACCTCAGTACTCGAGGGGGCGATATGTTTCCTTCAAATGTAGGAATC
>QVTF01011596.1:0-18906 GCA_003573665.1 Oxygymnocypris stewartii | reverse complement strand
CAAGCAACCCAGTGTCATATCCTTTCACTGCAGTCCTGACACACACAGTCCTGACACACACACACACACCACACACCACACACAACAGAAAGAGAGAGAGATTTTTATTTTTCTACCTCTTGCTCCAGAACCTGAATTAGCACTCCTGGCTCTGGACCCAGTGCTATTTAACTGCATTAATGGTTACAGCGCTGCCGTTGGCTGTTAAAATGCTCTCTATTATGACATCCATCCAAAATATTTCAGTCAAAGGTCTGAATTGTTAAAATGTTCCCATACCACCAGTTCTGTGGCACAGATTGGACCGAAATCTGTGATTAAGTGTTCTTCCAACCCAAATTCTGCCCTGAAGTATCAGAACTCCTTGTATCCAAGACGGTTCATTATTAATACATGTTAAATTATGCAAATCTGCCCTCTAATAGAATTTCACACATTCTAGAACATTCTTCAGGAAATGTGCCAAACTGTGCCTGTAATTTCCTGCCAGGTCTGAATTTCAATCATTTTGACTGATGAAGGTTTTATTTTTAGAGATCAGAGCAGGATCATTGGTCTGTGGTAACACAGGGTCATTTTAGTAGCTCATCAAGTTCTCAGTGAACAGAACCGTACAATTTCCATTGTTCTATTAAAAAAGGACTAATTAACACGTTCTTCCTGCTGATTGGTCAGTATCAGCCACGCTGATGTGTAAACACCTGTTACTTGTTTAGTTTCCTTAATCAAAATGTTCAGTTCTTGAATGTTTTGTCACAACTTTAATCATTTTGTTTGCTTGCTTACTTTCTTTGTGTCATGACTAGGGATGCAGCGATTAACCGGTTTTACTATTAAAGCAGAGGTCTTCAACCCTGATCCTGGGGACAGAAGAGTCCTGAAGAGTTTAGCTACAACCCTAATCAAACACCTGAAGCGGCCAATCAAGCTCCTCAAGACTGCTTGAAAATTGCAGGCAGGTGTGCTGAAGCCGGTTGGAAATAAACTCTCCAGGAGAGTGGGTCCCCAGGAGCAGGGTTGAAGACCTCTGTATTAAAGGATTAGTTCACTTTCAAGTTTAAATGTCCTTATAATTTACTCACCCCCATGTCATCCAAGATGTTTATGTTTTTCTTTCTTCAGTCGAAAATATTATTTTTTTTACAGTTTTTACAGTAACTTTTACTGTAATTAAGATTTACAGTAGCAAACTGCATTTGATTCAATTCATCATTATACTACTGTAATTAATTCATTTTAATATAGATTTTATTATTTTATATAATTCATTTTGTTTTTTACTCTACATAGGTATTACTGGCATTCAATTAAAACAGACAGAATAATTACAAAATATCAAATTCTTTATTTAAAAGATTGCATGTATAACACTTCAAAATACAGTCTTCCAATACTGGAGCAGTGCATCTTCACCATTTATCCTGTCTTAGGACGTTTTGCAATAAATTATGTTGTGTCCTCTGTATGTATCCTCACAAAGAATCCTTAGGCAACATAAAGATAATGGCAAAAAAACACAAACAGCCAAAGAATACATAGCCATCTGCAAAATCCAGGTGCTGCTCCAATACGTGGCCACCACTTTTGCTCACCGTCTACTTTGTTAGTGACAGAAATGTCTTCTCTGAAAAACAAGAAGTAGAAATTACACTTTTAAAAGGCAAACCCCATATAGAATACACAAACCTCTCAAAACCAATAGTTGTTCTCTTACCATGAGTTATCAGTCTCAGCAGGGCAGGCTCTGGCCAATTTGCTGCCCTAGGCAAGATTTTACCTGGTGCCCCTTGCCTCACATTCGTGAATATAAACTAACAATGAACAATACATTTGTAACAGTATTTATTATTTTTGTTAGTGTTAGTCATTGACAATTAACCTTATTTTAAATTGTTTCCAGTGAAACTTTAAAAATATAGGTGCTGCCTACGTCCCTTTATAAATTAAACACAATTAAACATCAAGAATAATTGCATCTGGTATTCTTGTAAAACTGTATTAGCATACAGTAGGCTACTGTTTGATCTTCTAAATAAATGTTAAACTTGTTCTATTTCCAGTAGATGCAGCAATGTTCTACTAGCCCATTATAACGTTTTCACCATGAATTATAGCCTACCGAGAAACGTACATCTTTAAAGTTAATTTTACATTTGTTTAATAAGCCCTGTTATAGGCCTATATAAACATTACTAAATTCGCCAATTCCATAAAAAAATCCCCAAAAACTACACAACCGTAGCGTAAAAAATATTAAAACATGTTGTCATATGACATTTATGTTACAAAATCTTGGATCTCTGGAACTCCCAGAGATGTTATACTATTTTTAACTTTTAGACTATAGGCTTTCTAGACTAGGCTAACATAGTTTGTTCACAAACTTTTGCCTCACCTAGAGCCCTTAAATGCATGTCTCATGTCTTTAGCGAACCAGGAGAATCATTCACTACCTTCTTCTCCTTCGTTTTTTTAAAGTTTGACATTAATTTTTGAGTTGGCTATTCCTCAATATATGCATTATAAACAGTATAACAAGAAAAAATATATGTATAAAAGAATTTGTGTTTTCAGATACATTTTTTATTTTTATATTATAATTTTTTATATTAACTCAAGTTATTGAGAATGATCGTTTTGAGAATATGGTAGAGATCGTGAATATGAGCCAGTGGAAGTGCGCTCTGATGATGACAGCGATGGTAAAAACATCTGCTCAAAGTGAACCCTTCCAAGTTACAAAAGGTAACGAAATATGCTTTATTTATTCTTCTGTAATTGTCCTTAAAAATTATTTTTTTTATTTTTTTGCTATTGCAGCAATTAGAGATTCGCCCGTTCTGGATATATATGGGTCTCTAAAGACACGAATATCATGATTAGCAAAACATTCATCCATTTAAAGGCTAGTTTATTTGATCATCATCATTCATGACATCACATTATCTCCGTCCCGCGACTCGATAAAAAAAACAATATAGAACCCATTATATATACTATATACAGTGGATGCAGACAGTAAAGTGATGTATATTTCTGACGTACAGTAGTACTCCAAGCGCTCGCGCTGTTTCCGACACGAAGGACAAAGGGATTTCCCAATCATTACAAGTGATGTAACACATCCAGTGTCAGTCCCACGCTGTTGCTGGGTTGTAGACACGGTGTAGGGCAAATCGTGCCAATCCAAATGTAAGAAATTAGGAAAATAAAGCAACCTCAATAAAATGGCGCCAAAGGGGCTGTTACAGCAAATACAGTAGTATACAGCAATTTAAAAAAAACAGTAAGTCTCTGTATGTGGGGTCTGACGCCACAGAAAATTCCCATGATGCAAAGGGTATTACAGTTATTTACTGTAAAGGGAATTTTCAGTATTATTATGAGTGATATACAGTAAACAACCGTGGAAATTACAGAAATGTCTAACAGTGCGCGTTTCACTGACTTCGAGGATGGTTCCAGGATAGATGTCGCTATCATATTTCAGGACACACCAATGTCCAACAACATCTTGACACTCCCAATGGATCTCCACATCTTGCTCCTCACTTGCTCTAAGAGGCTCAAATGCAAAATTGAAGGTTTGTTCGGGGCAGGGGATCTTGAATTCCCAGTATGCTTAGTGCAAGTCTGCAAAATCACCCTGCATCCCAGTGCTCATACTATCCATCTAGTTTGTGAGATTAGAAAAAGTTTGTCCCAAAGCATAGTATGTTGAAAAGAGTTAGTCCCCGGATGGTCTACTGTTTCAGGTAGATCTTTGAATTGTGGATCCATGCACACTCTAATGGCTTATGTTGCCCACAATCCATTGCGCTTTGGCAATGGATTCGGGTTCAGAACTACAAACACAAATGAAGTGTAAAAAAACTACTAACATGGCGGTCAGTAGTGAGGTTTGGATAAAGGGGTTTGAGAAAAATAAACATTTAACCTGGTAAAAATATTTATTTAATGTTATCTGTGTTATGTTTCATCTGCAACAACAATTAGAACTTTTATAAACTTTTGAATGAATCATTATGCAAAAATATGAACAGATTTCTCTGCATAAAGACCCGCGTTGGCAGCTCAACGTGCTACTTATTTTCTCTCAATATGGTAGGAAGTTAAATTAGGCTAAATGAAATGTGGAGAATGTGAACTGTGACAAGATGATACATAGGCCACTTATACTTAACAACTGTTTAAAAAATATGCTCTGTGTATAGTTTTAAAAATAAAGATTCTTTATTTAAAAAATACTTTTATGAACTTGTATTGGAAAATAAGAGCAGCAATCTGCTTCACTGCATTTCACAAATCCTCTCCCGTGGCCTCATAGTAAAGTGTCCATCGGATGCAGTACAGAATCTTGCCGGAAGTAGAAGGTCATCTGGAAACTTGTTGCCTGGTTGTGTCGAGAAGGGATACAGCTAAATTCGGAAGCTAACAATACATTTAAGTTTTCTACCATTTACTAAAGTCTACACCTTCCCCAACCCTAAACCTACCCCTTACAATGATGCAAAAACTGTAATTGTTGTACAGTGTGACAAATATTACACTATATTGATGTGCGCATGCCCCGTTTAAGCTGTATCCCTTCTAGCCTTAATCTTGTTGCCTACTCGTTTATGAATACTATGAATTCAGACATACTTTTTCACATGCTGGTTTTCACCTAGGAAAGTAGTTTATTTGGATGCAGGCTAAACGTTGAAGAAGGATATTTTGATGTTTTTTTAAAGTTGGTTACCAAACTGTTTTGGTTCCCATTCACTTTCATTGTTAGGTCAAACATTGTACTAGGAATGATGGGAACATTCAGAATATCTTCTTTTGTGTTCCAAATGAGAAAGAATGTTGTACAGGTTTGGAATGACATGGGGTTAGTAAATTATGAGAGAATTTCATATTGGTGTTGGTTATTTCTTTTATATTTTATGATTGCGAAAAAAACTTTTTTTAGTTTTTAGTAGTCTGATTTGAGGACTTGGGTCAACCTGAAGATATTAGTTTGAGTTAATTTAATATTTAATAACTAGTTATATTGGGACTTACTCATTTCATTTTACAAAATGTTTGAGTCTACATTAATGTTATGGTAATAAATTATTTCCAACATGGAACCACTATCTACAACTAAATCAAGTTAAACCAAATAATTATTGTACTTTTTTTCTTTATTATTATATTGTATGTAGCAGATCATTATTTTTGTTGCATAATGCATACTTAATGCATCATATTTTTATTATTATTTGTATATTCAAATTTGTATGTATTCATGCATGCATAATTATTGCCATTCTACATTTATTTATGTTTTTGCTTAATAGCTTATTTGATTTTAATTTAATTTTCCCTGATTTTATCTAGTTTTGTCTTCAGGGATGTGGTACTGTATCCACTGAAGCTGTCAATCAAACGGGTATATGTGGATCTAGACTGATTGAGCCGCTACATACCTGCAGAATTACCCACGGCATTCCATCTTTATACATAATACATATTAAAAAACAGCATGATCAATGCAGTCAAATGTTATGCTACATGTGCTCTGTTCTTTGGGCTCTTCGGATCAATGGATTAAGTATACAACAAGCCTGTGGTAGATATCTATAAGATTGGGTTTTCGTATTTCATTTTTCATTTGATAAATACACAAAAGAATTGACTAAAAAATCTGATATGGCTTTCAAGGACATCATGGCGTCCACTGTTGTTAGAGAATGCTGTTTCATCCTCGAGTAGTTTGAAAAAGAATGTTCATGAAACATGAAAGAGCTCTCAGAAGCTCAGCTAATGCACAGCACTGGAACACTGAACACAAACAGACTGCGCCACAGATTTACAGACCTGCTGTGAAATGCAGCATCTTCCAAAGAATCAACCAACAATACTGCATCAGATCTCTCTGTGTTTAGGGTAACATTCACTGACGTGGGGTAAAATACAGCTGCCTCATAATAACAAATTATATTATTATTATTATGCAGTGTATATGTCTCTGGAGGACAATAATATAAAGACATACAATGAAAACATAGTTATTAATTGATGTGCAGGGTTATTAGAATTAACTACATTTAAAACGAACACTTAAACCATAAAACAATTTTTGGAAAAGAAAAACCTCATTTAAACTCATTAAAATCCATTATATTTTAAATATAAACCTATTTCAGCTAGTTGCCATGACAACATTTCTAATTTTCTTTTATCCTATATTGATGTACTAAACTAATTAAGACTGAAAAAAAAAAAAAGTAAACTAATGATATCAAAAACCAGATGACAAAAACAATACATAACTAACATTTAAATGAAAACAGAAAATATAAAAAATAAATGTATTCACATCCCAAAGGTGCTCTGTTGTATTGAGATCTGGTGACTGTGGAGGCCATTTAAGTAAAGTGAACTCATTGTCATGTTCAAGAAACCAGTCTGAGATGATTTGAGCTTTGTGACATGATGCATTATCCTGCTGGAAGTAGCAGCAGAAGATGGTACACTGTAGTCATAAAGGGATGAACATGGTCAGCAACAATACTCAGGTAGGCTGTGGCGTTTAAACGATGCTCAATTGGTACTAAGGGGCCCAAAGTGAGCCAAGAAAATATCCCCCACACCATTACACCACCACCAGCAGCCTGAACCATTGAGACAAGGCAGGATGGATCCATGCTTTCATGTTCTTTACGCCAAATTCTGACTCTACAATCTGAATGTCGCAGAAGAAATCGAGACTCATCAGACCAGGCAACGTTTTTCCAATCTTCTATTGTCCAATTTTGGTGAGCCTGTGTGAATTGTATCCTCCGTTTCCTGTTCTTAGCTGACCAGAGCGGCACCCGGTGTGGTCTTCTGCTGCTGTAGACCATCTGCTTCAGGGTTCGACATGTTGTGTGTTCAGATGGTATTCTGCATATCTTGGTTGTAACGAGTGGTTATTTGAGTTACTGTTGCCTTTCTATCATCTCTAACCAGTCTGTCCATTCTCCTCTGACCTTTGACATCAACAAGGCATTTTCATCCACACAACTGTTGCTTACTGGATCTTTTCTCTTTTTCAAACCATTCTCTGTAAACCCTAGAGATGGTTGGGCGTGAAAATCACAGTAGATCAGCAGTTTTTGAAATACTCAGACCAGCCGCCCGGCACCAACAACCATTCCACGTTCAAAGTCACTTAAATCCCCTTTCTTCCCCATTCTGATGCTCGATTTGAACTTCAGCAAGTCGTCTTCACCACATCTAGATGCCTAAATGCATTGAGTTGCTGAAAGAACATATATATATGTTCTTTGCTCCCCCCAGCATTAATTTATTTGTTTTGTTTTTTATTTAATTTTTTCCACAAAATAATGTTTTAAGTGTCACGCCATCGTTAGTT
The DNA here is from genome assembly GCA_003573665.1 of Oxygymnocypris stewartii. NCBI lineage: Eukaryota > Metazoa > Chordata > Actinopteri > Cypriniformes > Cyprinidae > Oxygymnocypris > Oxygymnocypris stewartii. The sequence continues at coordinate 11,522 of QVTF01011596.1, read as the reverse complement.
TTTCTTAAATTGCCTTAAACTCCAGAATAGACCGCTTTAGAGTCTTTCACATCATCTTTTATTCTAAAACAGACACACTCTCCTGAAACAGATAAACTCAGGAGTCAAAGCAATGAAAACTCAGTCTGCTCTCATAAAGAGAGATGCCTTAAAATTGCTATTGATCGTTTCCTGTGAGGCAGCGAGAACACTGGAATTTAACCAACTAAATGTCTGATCAGATGCAGTCGCTGTTTCAGTGTGAGAAACATTTCTGTTAAAATTCACTTCACATTGGCGCAAAAATCAGTCCACATATCGTGGATAGATCAGAAGACATCGTGGGCTGGCCGTTACATAGCGTGGAGTGAAATGAGGCCTTTAGGGATGAAACAAGTGGGTTTTATTGAAAACTAATTCTGTTTCTAATGCTTCCAAAAATAGTGGATAGTAATCAGCATCTTCTCTCAAAAGATCCAAGAGCTTGGAAGATCACTTCAAAGAACAACGCATTAATTAAATACACATCAAGATCAAACCAAAGAAGAGGCAAAAGCCGTTAGGTAAAAACCTGTCTTGTCCAGGGCAGCAGACGTCTCTGAATCTCAAGCTTTTTTTTTATTGCTCTCAGAGCGAGAGATCTTCTGAGATAGATTGGCTGGCCTTTAATATCAGCAGCAATGTGTCCCGAAACTCCCTCCAGTCGCTTTAATTCTGTTTGTCATCTTTTTGTAGGCTTGTGGGAAATAGGCCCAATTCTCAGAGCAAAGCAAAGGGCAGTACATGTGATAGACACAAACTGAAGTACTCAAAACATTTCAGGTAATGTGCCGTTTGTTTTTGGGAAGACAGATGAAAAACACTCTAAATGGTCTCAAATGGAAAAGAAGGGAATGTGAGGCAGATATTAGATTGTAGAGAAGAGCTTAGGTCTCACAGCTTTGTATATAAAATGAAAAATGGCTTGTTTACTTTCTTGTGGTAAAGCATTGTCTATTATAACAAGAAGTCAGGGTGGGACAATGGGTTTTTAAATAGCCAGCCACATAAAACATTATTAGTGGGGGTTTTAAAACAGCAGCAACAGCTTTGTGGTAAAAGAGCCAGGTGATTTCGCCTCCCATGTTTACTTCTAAAGCAGTTGTAATTGTTAACTAAAACTTAAACAATCTGTCTCGTTATTTCAATCGTTAATTTAAATATATTTGATAAATATTTAATTGAAATAAACTGAAATAAAATATAAATATCACAAAAAACTATGAATACTGTAAATAGGAGTACTAAAATTGCTAAAACAAAAAATGATATATAAATTAATGCTAAATGTATTAATTTAAATGCATATATATATATATATATATATATACATAAAAAAAAAGCACTGTCTTTATCTGGCCCAAAATGGCACATGCTGTATTTTTTTTAAATATAATAAACTCTCTCAATTCAATATCACAGAACATCTCAGAACATCAACAATAATCACCTTACACTGTTCCCCAGCCAGCTGCTTGAATGTCTCTCTTTTGCACATGTACAGTATTTGAAGTCATCTGCACAGTTGTACAGTTTGTATTTTTTGTTTTTTAGTTTATGTATAGGTAACCACTTTTATATATAGCATATGTATAGTCAAAGCTGACAGTAGGTTAGTTTGTGTATAGGTTTATACTGTTATAGGTATATATACCTAGTATAAACCTGTTATAGGTTTATACTGTTATAGGTTTACTGTTTTACTTCGTTTTGTATATCTGTATTTATGTAGCACCGTGGTCCTGTGAGGCACGACATCTCGTCCCACTATATGTCCACACATGTAGTGGAATGACAATAAAGCTCAACTTGACTTGACTTGACTTGATCTGGTGGTCCTGAATTTTTGTCATTGGCACAAAAAAAGTGTCTCACATCGAAGCCTAATTCATTTACTAAACTGTGATTTAACCCAGTAGACATCACCTGCTGAAATGTTTATGGCAGCTTTCTTTACCCTTTATCGCAAAGTGAAGCTGGGATGCTAAGTATGGAGCATTGCCCTCTCAGGCGGAGATGTTCTTTATGTCCCATACACCATGAACTAATCTGTTTGTGTGGAGGACTGTTATTTCTCTGTCATGTGGAATCTATTCTGAGATGTCGGATGAATTTGTGCTACACAACGAATGGAGCTGCGGAAACTGCGCTCTCGCCTATGAAGGTTCAAAAGAGTAGAAACAAATTATCTCCACTCTGTGATTTCTTGAACATGCCAATTAAAGCATTGCTATGTTTAGTTGAGCCAGTGGTTAGCACAGCACAGCCAAACTTAAAATACTAAATTAATGAACATGAAAGGCCATGATTTGTCTTTGGTGGCACTTCAAACAAGTTAGGTTTAAAAAAAAACTGCAGATGGCATCAGACAGGGAAACCCATTTTACACACATTTTAACAGCACTGAATATCCTATCTCTGATTGGGTTTATTTTTGAAAGTCAGTTTCTGTACAAGCAAACCGTAAAGTGTTAAACAAATATTTTCACAGTTGTCACCCAAGAAAAAGATTGTTAATTGAACAAAATAATTTAAACTAAAGACAAAAATGCAATAAGTCACAAAATCTGCGTGTATGTATTATAAGTTATGTATTATGAAAAAAACTAAACCTTTTCTTTTTTTACCTTTTTAAAAATGTAATAGGGTGACAAGCAACATTTCTTAAATTCATCCAAAATGTACAGAAAACCTAAACATAAATGTTTAAAATGATATAATATATTGATTTATTATTGATTTATTTATTTAAGTAACACAGCATGTTTGATACGTATATAAACCAGAAAATAATGACATTTTATAGTGACGACATTTTCAGCTCTAAAATAATGGGTCATCGACATTACATGTTCTTTCAAATCCCATAATAATGGATGGATCTAGTTTCATTCATGTGTAAAATAAGCATCAGATTCTTCAGTGTAAGTAAACACCATTGCAGAGAGTAAAGGGTATTGGTTTCAATTGATTGGATCAATGGTTCTAGACTAATCTGTGTGGAACAACCCTGTAAATCAGAACTGTTGTGTCTGGAACATAGAAACATGATCTGTGAGATCGTAAGTGCATGTTAGTGAGAAGGCACCAGAAAGCCATAGACTGATCGATACAGCTGCTCAATGCACTGTAGCACAATGACAGCATGCCAATGTTTTGCTCATACACACAAAGAGTCTGCAGATGTTTTGAGAGATGGATGGTTCTTTTCAATCACCTTTTTTACTGGAATCAACAGCAGTGTTTTGGGACCTGCACAGATTTGATTGGATGGCCTGATTTTGAGCAGATGCTGGGCATGAACAAAGATACGGCTGCTCAGTCAGAGAGGAAATTAAATCTCAAAGTTTTGGAGGAAGATTGATTTTCAACTTCTTCGTGTGCTTTTACTGAGAGTTGTATAATATCAAAGCAATAAAAAGGCAAATATCCTTTTTTATTGTCATGCAGAATAGGTTATGTAACATCCAGACTGTATAATTACCATAATTACTCAAAGAATCGCCCAAATCCTCAGGAGAGAGTAAGATTAATTTTGTATTTATCACAGCAAGTCATTTATGTTCTCATCAGGATATCAGCCATTAAAATGTATTCATGCAAATACAGTTGGTCAATAATTATTCTCAAAACATGAATAACTTCAGATAGAATTTACGATGTTATGCTTCTAAAGCAAATAGAACCCATTATATTCAGTGATATACACACAGGCTGTCAGTAAAACAGTTACTTACAAAGACAAAATATGTGAGGCCACATCTCGTCAGAGTTTTGCAAGAGGAAATTTTATGAATTATATATACATTTGTATGATGTGAACTGCATGAAAACATATGATTTTTCTTTAAATAAAGTATGCATACAGGTCTGCCCCTAATGCCACGCCTAAACATAACCTTCACTGGGATGTCTGCTCATTATACAAAAATGTATGAAAGAGATATTGCACGAATTCATATAAATTAGCTGCCAATTCATCATTAACTTAAAATTATGAAAGCTTGTTTCTGCTATGGGATAATAAATTAATAAATAAATATATAATTAATAAATAAATAAAAGGGAATATTTATTCTCACAATTTAGAATTTTTTTTGCAATTCTGATTTAACATCTCACGATTCTAAGTTTATATCTCACAGTTGTTGTTTTTTATTCTGACTTTAAAAATGTAATTGTGACATTTAGACATTTTTTTCGGAATTGTGAGATATTCAAAGTTTATAGTGAAAAAAATAATTTATATTAAATAGTTGCAATTAAATATTATATTAAAAAAGATACACATTTTATTATCCACTATCCATATGAAATAGTTACAAATAGTAATTGGCACAAGACTGAGTTGGAAGTGCAAGATGTAACATCCAAATAATGAGAAATTATGATTCAAACAACACAAATGCAAGGTATGAAGTTGCAGATGAACACATCATGTATATAACACATTGCAAAACATTACGTTTTTGACCTGGTGCTCCACATTCGCTTATTACATGCAAGAACCAGTGGCATTGTTGATGTAAATGTTTGCGTTCCACTCCACAGAAGGAAACAGCAAGGAAGTGCAAGGGGCCGTTCACTAAATAAGCACAACTTTTAAAGAACGCATATCGAGGCTTTGCATTTTTAAATACAATATCTAGAGATGCCATTTTAAAAACTTTAATGTTTATTAATAAACTTGAGCACACAATTTCAGAATATGTGAAATACGCAAGACCCTGTAAAATAATAGATGCAAACATTTACATTTAGTCCTTTAGCAGACGCACATTTACATTTAGTCCTTTAGCAGACACACATTTACATTTAGTCATTTAGCAGACACCTTTATCCAATTTAAAGCGACTTACAAATGAGGACAATACCTCAATCTAGCAAACACCTCCATCTGGTAGGCCATGTTACCATAGAAAAACAATGGAAAACAGAGGAATGCAAAAAGCATGCGAGTAAATACAGTTGTTATTTTTCATGTAAACTATTCCTTTATAGCCACTGCTCTTTGATTAGCCTGAAATGTATGCATCCCTGCTGAATGACTCTCCGCAGCATTGTGATGTGTCAGCCCCTCCGCTCCAGATTGGCTGCTGTGCTTTGTTTAGTGCCCCATTAGTCGGAGGCGTCCATTCCCACTGAGGTCTGAGGAAGATGGATTTAGTTATTATCGTCTTTCTGCTGGTGCGATGTGAAAGACTCAAGGAAATCAATAGGCTCTTTGGAAAAGGCAACACCTCTGATGTATAATAAAACCAGAAGACATCAACTAATTTATGGATCTTTAAAATGTATTTTTTACCGTCTGCTGCTCTTAAGGAGCACATGTCAAAGCGTAAAACACACACTTTCTCTCTCTTTTTCATAGTTTTCAAATTCAGAATTTTAGAGTTTCTAAGTGCTTGATGTATTTATGTTGGAATTTCCCATAAAAATAACAAAAATGGAATAAACAGTGCCTCACGGTACTGGCAACCAGGGTCTAGAGGACTAACTCAATATTAATGGCAGAGGTGTAAGGGCTGCAGACATAATTGGTGGACAGATTCAATTACATGTAATCATACCACTGGCACAGCCCTCAGTGGTGGATGCACTGCAAAAAAAAATCACAAAACTTGTTACTCGTTACTTATTTTCTCATTTTGCTGTGCAATATCAAGCGTGAGACGGAAATTTTACGCCCCTTACTGTATTGTAATGCAGTGTCCCGGCACGACAACACACAAAAAAAATACAACCAATTATAAATGAGGCATTTGTTGCATCCAGTGGTACAATTACTGATTATAATGACTTATACTGTCTTTTTACGTGTCACATTGCATTGCGCCGCGTAAACATTACCACGTCTGCATTTGTGATGGGAGAAACAACAAACAACAAGCACTACTTTACACTGTCAAAACCGTTTTAATCGTCATAGCAAATTCTTTAAACAAGAAAACGTACTTACGTTTCAGTCAGAAGCACCAGACTGCCTTGCTAAGTTTAGAATTGCCCCACTTTATAGAAACAGCCTTTGTGCACAGCTAGTATTGTAGGCTACTCTCCCAGGTTCAGGAATAGTCCTCTGTAAAATGTGCTGCACACACTCGAATGTCTGGGTTGAACTGTTCTGGAACAGTGTTGTAAATACAACTTAACCACTGATTTCTAGTTGTGTTGTCTCTTTGGGAAGCCCAAACAAAGTACTTTTGCTTTCACAACAAAACACGGTGTCTCCAGGACATGGTGCCAGCGCAGCAACAATACTACAATGAAAATCATAGATCCGCCTTCTTTCTTTGCGTATACATTTGGGTGGTGTTTTGCAAATCTTCCCACATCGTGATGTAGACATGTGGAGGCGGTTTGAATGATCCGTTTTAGGGGGGCGTGGTCGAGTCTTAACTTTTATAAAGAATATCTCTTTGGTTTTGAGACTTTAGTCTGTGCAACTTTAGGGATCTTATCTATGCACACACAGCTTGTAACACGCCAAAGAGAAATGAAAACTTGAAATCGCATCATATGATCCCTTTAATGATGCTTTTTTCTTCAGATTAACCATTGAAATAATACACTTGCAAAGAGACCTTAAATAATATTCCCACATAACTCTTTTCTCAGGATGTGAGTGGTGGGACTGTTACCAATGATAACAAGCTCATACGTCCAGAATAATATATGCTAGAAACAATACCACTGGTGTTATAATGTGTGCTGGTTCATAATAAAAACTGCCTGCTGTAGAGCTCAATCTATTTGACACCTCATATTGACTAGTTCATAATGAGCTCAAAACAGGTTTTGAGTTATTGTCCCTATTTTCATAATGTCACAGCCCTGTAAATTTTAGGCTCGGCGTTTAATGGCAAGCATTGAAATTGTAATCACGAAAAGAACGAATGCACACTCGGGTGCAAATCACACAGGTCTGTTTTCTGTGGTAGGCCCAGATTTGGCACATTAATAAGGATGAAAAAGTAAGTGTTATATCGTGGTGGGCAATTAGATTTGCAGCAGTGAGCTGCTTTTTCTGGGCAGTTGAATGCCCATGGCGTTGTGCCCTCATAAAGACCTGCATGCGAGACTGATGCAGCAATAAACGCTTTAACCTTGAGAGACCTTCAGTCGCAGGCGCGCTGGAATAAAAGCGTCTTTTTGACGCCCCCTACAGACGAATGTGGAACTGCAGTTAATTACGTGAACAATCAGAAGCGATACGTGGAGATGATGATAATGGCACACCGGCCCTAGACAGAGCCTAGAATACAAACATGCAATCACAGCAGATTTTCGAGTGCTTATGATCATTACAGTCCGTGTTCAGATAGAGGACTCTTACTCCAGACTAATTTAAGGACTTGAAGGAAGATGGCATGGATTGGATTGACGAGACATCATCGTAATAACAACGATTTAATATATATATATATGTGTGTATGTGTGTGTGTATATATATATATATGTTATGTGTGTTTGTGGTGAGTGGTGGTGTTTTGTGTGTGTGTGTATGTATGTATATATATATATAATATATATATATGTGACTTCTATTGCAAAACAGATAACTCTGTTTTTAACAATTCTCAGAAATCATGTTTTTTCATTGTGCATTCCAGTTGGTTATTTTGACTAGGTTATGACTACAAAAAACAGCTAACTAACACAGTAAACACAATAAAAACATGATAGCCTGATAAAAATGATTTTTGAAAATTTTCGAAAACAGAGTTTTTTATTTTACAAATAAACTCTTAATAGTATATATATATATATTTAAGTAAATTAAAAAGTTTTATTGAAAGTTTTATTTTATACATTTTATTGATTCTATTTTATTTTTAAAATACTGTGTCTGTGTGTGTGTCTCTCTGTGTGTGTGTGTGGTGTGTTGCGTGCGTGTGTGTGTGTGTGTGTGTGTGTGTGTGTGTGTGTGTGTGTGTGTGTGTGTGGGTGTGTGTCTGTGTGTCTGTGTGTGTGTGTGTGTTTGTGTGTGTGTGTGTGTGTGTGTTGTGTGTGTGTGTGTGTGTGTGTGTGGGTGTGTCGTGTGGTGTTTGTGTGTGTGTGTGTGTGTGTGTGTGTGTGTGTTCTTTTCTTCCTTCTTCTCCTTTCCCTTCTCCTCCCTCTCCCTCTCCCCCTTCCTCCCCGGCCGCTGTTCCCTTTTCTTCTTCTTTTTCACTCCTCCCTCCCCTCTTCCCCTCCCCTCTTCTCCCCTCCTCTTATGAAGACTAATGACCAGGTGTTTTTGTTTATTCTATGAATCTCTTGTGGTGTTAAAATACTGCTTTGTTTCACTGAATTATACAAATAAAGCATATTTTACCATTACAGATTAACGCTTGTAAATATAAAATGTATTCTATTTTTGATTACTTCAACGCAAATGGTGATTGTCTGCGGAATAACCGGTGAGGGTTGTACTAGCCGCTAGATGTCGTTGTTGTGTTTAGTTCAGATGTTTTCAGAGCCGTAGAAGAAGACGCGTGTGTTGTTCCTGTCGTGGTGTGTCTTCAGCTTCTCACTGCACATCAATATTATACTTTTTCAATAATGTCTATTGAAATAGAGTCAGCAGAGTAAGTGAATTACATTTTGTGTATCCAAACATCATATGCATGCATAATTGTGTAATTTAAACGAGAACGTATTTTTCACAGGCTGTTTATTTCGCTGTTTAGGTCTGTGGAATGTTTCTTTAGCTAACAGTGTTAGCATTATCAGGAGCATAGAGCTTAGATATTAAATAGTGTTTCTATTATATACTTTTCGTATTTGAAGTATTGAAGCTCAGCCTGGTTAGTTTTTGCTACTAGTTTTAGTAGCAAAGCCAGCTCGCGATTCCTCCATATTTTTTTCATTTATTTATAATAAACATGTTTTTAGAAGAACAGTTTTGTGGATTGTATGTATGTTTAATCGCAATACAAGATTTCTAGACATTGCTGTTTTATTTTTTGGTTTTCACACATCAATTTGTAAGCTTTGCTTGTAACTATAGACACATATATTATTCAGTTCAACTCTCTTGAAATATATTTGTTCTCCTTTCGTCATGTTTTTCCAGCGTTATTCGTCTGATCATGCAGTACCTGAAAGAAAACAACTTGCAGCGGACTTTAGCAACGCTCCAGGAGGAGACGACAGTGTCTCTCAACACAGTGGACAGTATTGAGAGTTTTGTGGCCGATATCAACAGCGGTCACTGGGACACTGTGCTTCAGGCTATACAGTCCCTCAAACTCCCTGATAAGACCCTCATTGACCTTTACGAACAGGTGAGAGGCAGATCAAATCAGAATTTGTAGAAGTCGGCCGTTATGGTGTGGCTCAATTGAGCTGTGAATAACTAGACACCTCATAAGTGATTTTGTGGTATTTTTGCAGGTTGTTCTTGAGCTGATTGAGCTCCGAGAGCTGGGAGCTGCCAGATCTTTGTTGAGGCAGACTGACCCCATGATCATGCTGAAACAAACCCAACCTGAGCGATACATCCACCTGGAGAATCTTCTAGCACGCTCTTACTTTGACCCCAGAGAGGTGAGGGATCTAAAACAACGCACTTCACAAAAACCTAACACTTTCTTTTACACATTTAAACCTATTGCATATGAAATAAAAATACATTTATGTAATAGTTCATGCAGTGTTTCCTACAAGGTTTTGTGAGACTAGGGCGGTTCAGGACATGCTCTACTTTACTTTTTTTTGTACAGTTTAAAGTTAAATGCATCAACTTGGTTCACTTAGAACGAAAAATTGAGAACATCATCCCATTTTCACAAAATAAAAATCCAAACAGGTTTGGAAAGACATGAGAGAGTAATTGAGGACAGAATTTTAATTATGTTTTTTGGTGGACTGTCGCAAATCTAGTGAAACGCTGTAATCATCTGTCCTTCCAGTTGCATCATTTTGTGTTTCAATAAGCTCACATTATTTTGATTTTAGTTTGATTGCCAAATAATGATGCAAAACACCACACTAAAGATCTTTTATGTTATGAGAAGTATAAAGATATTTTCGGTTCGTTATGAAACTGTGGCACAACAGATTAAATTGGCAGGTAATTAATTAATGGGAAGCATTGATTTATGTATATCTACTTGGGTTTTCACAAATAGTTTAATTTCCATTGTGGTTGAATTCTGAACTGATATATCTATTTTTAGGCCTATCCTGATGGAAGCAGTAAGGAGAAGCGTCGAGCAGCTATAGCTCAGGCGCTTGCTGGTGAGGTCAGTGTGGTACCACCGTCACGTCTGATGGCTCTGCTTGGACAGGTGGGTTAAACTTTCCTTGCAACAGGATGTTAGTGCAGTAATGCATTCGACATTGTACACCGGAGGAATAGTTCACATTACTGTAGTTGATGGTCTGTCTCTGTCTCTAAAGTCTTTGAAGTGGCAGCAGCATCAAGGTCTTCTGCCTCCCGGTATGACCATTGATTTGTTCAGAGGTAAAGCAGCTGTGAAAGATGTGGAGGAGGAACGATTCCCCACTCAACTGGCCAGACACGTCAAGGTACAGGAACCAGCTTCTGTCCTCCACAGGAACATGAGATACGGTGGACATTTGTTACTCATCTCAGTGTGTTTTTTCATTGTAGTTTGGTCAGAAGTCTCACGTCGAGTGCTCGCGCTTCTCTCCGGATGGCCAGTATCTGGTTACTGGATCTGTGGATGGATTTATTGAAGTATGGAACTTCACTACTGGAAAAATCAGAAAGGTCTGTGAATCTTTATTGTGAGTTATGCATCTACATTTGTAGTTGTGTATATCGTTTATGTACATTTATTCATCGATTGCACGTCTTCTGTGTTTTGGACAGGATCTGAAGTATCAAGCTCAGGATAACTTCATGATGATGGATGACGCGGTGCTGTGCATGTCTTTCAGTCGGGACACCGAGATGATGGCCACAGGATCCCAGGATGGCAAGATTAAGGTATTTTACACACTATATTCAAATCGGACAAATTATAAAACATTCAGTGCTCGTTGATAATTTGTTTAACACAGAGATGCCCAAACCATGGCCCACAGGTCAAAGCTGGCCCCTGAAGCCCTTTAATTTGGCCCAACACGGGGTTTGCAAAATTTCAAAATCCCTGGTAGCCCTTCAGGCAGGTACTCTTCAGATTTTGGTAGCCTGAAAATTAATTTAACTAGCCTAAATAAAATCAGATAAGTCTAAATGTCAATCAAAAACATTTTCAATGCACAAATATCAATGAAACATTTTTATTTCACTATTTACAGGGTATCTGCTGAATTTTTAAAAATCAATTTAAGGCTATTTATGAACCTGTTTAAGAGCTGCACAAGTAAAATGAACATTATTTGATGAATGAACAAAATTATGCTAAAACTGTCAAAACACACAAGGTTTACATTATAACCACAGTTGGTTATGTCTAAAATGAAAGTAAACGGTTGAGAGAAAAACAGATGCGTGCCTGTATATTTGATGCGTGCTGTAAAGTACTGAACATGCAGCCGACTGTCATTAAAGG